>PVKN010004601.1:0-33059 GCA_004027915.1 Capromys pilorides
CTTTGATCAGCCTGAATAAACTGCATACAAGGAGTAATAATCCCTGGATACATTCAAGACCATAATGTTAAGTGTAATAAATGTGACACACAAGTTTAAATATCATGTGGTTTCTCCTTTATGAGAAACTCAAAATATAAATAAAGAGTAAATTAAGACATCTATAAAAAAATAGATTACTACAAATGGAAAGGAACAAAAGTGATAAAAGAAAGGAGGAGTTAGGGAATGGGAAGGAATATAAAAAAGAATTAAGATGTGTTACATATCTGCAGAGATTCCCCATGATGAATGTAATCATTATGTATTGCAAACATGTAGTAATAAAAATAAAAATTAAATCAGTCAATTGATCAACCACTATAATTTTTGGAAAAACAAAGCCAGACAGGAATGGTAAAAACAATTCCCCATACTCTTTGGATTGTATGAGTATCACCAAAAACCTCATGTCATTTGACTTATTTGCTTGGTATAGTTACGTTTGCATGATGTTAAAGCTGCTTCTCTACCATCCACTCACCAACCTTGCTCTCTGAGAAAACTGTCAAATAACTGTGTTTACTGGTGGACAAGCGAACCTCTATAATGAGCAAGAAGTAAAAAAAAATCCCAAGGACAAGTGATAATGTCTCTTTCCAAAGGCTGTCACAAAAAAAAAAAATAAAAAAAATAAAAAAAAAAAAATCAATTAACTCATGATCCTACAAGGAAAAATAAATAAATAAAGAGTGCTGGCTAGAACTACCTATGGGTCAAGTCAATAGGAAGTTTAACACATTCAAATCAAAATGGCTGCATGAGATATACAAATTAAGATCTTGTTCTGAATGTGTTAACTGTGCTACTACATGGATTCCCCAACTAAAATGCAAATCTTAAATAACTGCCAGCTCTGATACTCCTGTAATTGGTTCTCACGATCCTGAGACTACCCATTGTACTCAACTGCTAACAGAATCCAGGAAGGTGACAGATGTGGGCACACTTCTGGGATGTTACAACGTGAAATTTCTGCACATTGCAGTTATGTTCCAATGGATGAGATGCCAGAAGCAAGACAGAGATTACATGGGCTTGTGATTCCAGTTGACAAGATACACATACTCATTCCTTCAACCTAAGCAAAATTCCCAGGACTACATCGACCTGAGTCAGGTGCCTAGCAAAACCATCTGTAAACAGGACAACACAGGGAATCATCAAAAGTAATTGCTTAAAAATATACTTCAAAATGACACAGGACAGCATCCAAAGACATGTTCTTTCCTATCCTGAAATGGGCTTTGGAGCAACTGGCTTGATATGACGTCATTATAAAGCTACAGAACAAGAACAAACAAAACCTTAATCTGACACTGATTTATCCCAGATTAAAATATTTGTACCCACAGAGTATTAATGTATTTGCCAGATGTTGAGTCCTTTCAATGCCACTGTTTCACCTGAACAAAAATACAGAATGTGAAAATAGATGTATATATTTCTGAGATAAAAGGTCTTTTACCCAAAACAGCACTTGATTTCCTGCTTTTTTATGATAGATCAAAGAGTATGGGGTAATTTATGATTCTTCCTTGGCCAGGTCTGATACAAGCAGATATATCATCCTTAGGAGAGCCAAAGACCACAGAAATGCACCCAAAATACATAGGCGCATCAATTTAAAAGCAACGATTTACAACCAACTGAAGTCTTAATTCAGGAAAGCTATAAAACAAGATACAACTAGTCACTATGAAAACAGGTCAAAACAGTGGTTGTGAATGCTATCGAGATTATCAGCTGTGGCCACAGGGACTTGGTTTAGAATCCTCAGACCAAAGTTTATGGTAGTTTATGGTAACATAACATGGGGTAGGAGTGGATCTGTACATGGTAGAGAATGATGCAACCGACCACCGAGGACTGTGTTTAAAACACCTCTGAAGGGCATGGTAAGCACCTAATTAGTGTTAGTAAGAACTCCATCTTTTGACCATTTATGACACGGAAAACAGAATTTTAGTCTTATTACCTCTACCATTCACTGGCTGTGTGACCCCACAGAAGTTAATGAGTCTCTGTGTCTGCTTTTCTATGCGAAGGCAATACAAGAATCCTAGGAGCTACCTGTATGAAAACAGCATCCAAACTCAACTCATGGGGAAGCTGTGCAGATGAACGACATTAAAATGTAAAAAGTGCACATAATTAATGGCCTTTGCTGTTACTAGTGGTACTAATGTTGTACTCACTAAGCAATAGGTATCATAATAACAAGCTTTCTCTATTATCAGGATTGGCAAATCCTTTCCTGTTCAAGGTCCAAGTGGTAAATGTACTGTAGTACCTCGATCTTGAGGTTACAGAATTTAAACAAGCAAACAGACAAAAGACTGCAGGCCAGAGAGCTTGGTGGCCATTTTTTTTTTTTTTTTCCACTTCTAGCTCTTTATAATCTAAGTGATAGATTAGTTAATTTTCAAGTCACAAAGAGGCCATGATTATACACTCCTTATAAACTTACAACAGCAGCCATATTTCCTGGAATCTGGCAGAAGACACAAGATGCCAGGGTCAGACACACATGAATTTGTATTACTTACAGTGGAGTAACCAGCATGAGTTTCCTCTTGCTGTCTGCTCCCTCTGCCTGGCACCTCAGTCCCAAAGGAAAATGTGGAATGAACCAGGTGGGTGCTGTGCACACAGTGGCTTACAGTTAATGTTGAGGAACACTGGGTTTAGGAAATTCAAACTTTCTCAGTTAAATCTCCCTAAAGTTTACCCTACAGGAAGACAGTAACAATCCTATGCATGACAGTAAATAGCTTTGTTCTGTGATCCCAGGGAGATATTGTGTCTTCCAAGGTCTTCTGCTGGACAAATGGCAGTAGAAACAAAGGCTGCCAGGACTCAGCTACTGACAATGTGTAAACACACAACATTCCTGCAGAACTTGGTCCCTCAGCAACAAGAGGCAGGGGAAAGTACCAGGGCTGGCATAATCTTAACCTGAGAGCTCTTTCCTATGAACTAATCCTGCAGATTTATTTTTACTTTAAAGTGCTGGTCAAAGAGAAAGGAAAATGAGGAGGAGAAAAGAAAAGAAGGTGGGGGGAGAAAGAAGACGAGGAGGAAGAAGATGAAGAAAAGGAAAAAGAGAAGAGGAGAAGAATTAATTTAAGTTGTTGGAAATTTCAAGGCTGACAACTGAACGCCAATGAGTGTAAAAGCTGGATCCGTGACATCATACACATTATTTCTGCTGAAAAACTGCCTTCAGTTAAAAACAGAAACCAATTTGTAAATGTGAATTAAGTGCATACTCCACAAAAAATATCTGGTGAAAGGGAAAAAATCCTTACATGTAGATATAAATGTTTCCTGACAGATGTAAATGAAAACTAATATAGTGACATTTTTCAAATTAGCCATTGGAAAACATGGGTGTGTGTGTGTGTGTGTGTGTGTGTGTGTGTGTGTGTGTGTGTGTGTGTGTTTTAAACAGCCTAAGCATTTTTCAGTTATGTTGGCCTAGGAAAGTTTTATGAAAAGGATAATAAATAATTAATTCTACTGGCTAGAAGCTGCAACTCTTCTCTGCTTCGACAATATACACTGAAATGCTGTTTAAATTATCAGAGTAAATTGATTCAAAAGGCTTCCATTAGCAGCTGGCAAACAGGTTTGAAGTTGACTAATAAATTTTAGATAAAGCTATAGCCGTGAGGATGGCAGTGCTGGAGTACTGATCTCCAAGTCACCAGTTTGTTAAATCGGTGGCTAAAGTCTAGATTTCGCTGGTCTCATAACTCACTGTGTTAAACAATATGTCACAGGACAGCCAGGCAGAGGCAAACCAGACGCCTGCCTAGGAGCCTCGGCATGAATGTGCGGGAGCTGCTTACAGGGCTGGAAGTCATGCTGCCTCCAGGTTTATTTAAACAGCCCTTCCTGAGACTCTGTTCCATCATAGTTTACGGTACTCGTAGCAAGGATAATCAGGCCCACCTGTGACATAAAAGTCTCTCCCCACGATACAACTTGCAGGGTAAAGTCATAGCAGAGGTTCCCCTTAAGAAAGATTCTGGGTTTGGTTTGCGTTTGTTTGTTTGTTTTGTATTTTTTAGTAACGATCTACAGGGTTTCAATAGATGAGACTCCTAGTGATGAGCCTGTGTTCAGCCTCCCAAAGAGTTGTCACCACACCCAGTTTCAATCAAGATCTCAGCAAGCCCCGGGGGTGGGGCTGGCACAGCACTCTGGGGATGGAGCCTGGCCCCTGCACCTGCCTAAGCAGGCACTTTAATCCACTGAACTATTTAGCTGGCCCTCCCATTAAAAAAGATTGTTAATCAAAATAAAAAAATTATACCTGAAGCTCTTGCCTTTTGTTTTTAAATGTTTTAGAGACAAGCTTTCACTACACACTTCAGGCTGGCCTTGAACTCAAAGCCCAAGCTGGCCTCAAACTTGTACCAGTCTTCCTGCTTCAGCCTCACAGGTGCTGTGTTTTACACAGGTCCACGGTCACACCAGTCTTGCATGAGGCTCTTCATCATATGCATATGAATTCACTTGAGAGGTTGTAGCGGACTGCTATAGGTTATGGAATATTATGCGGCTATTCAAAACTATTAGTCAAAGTTGTACTTACAGTCTGGAAGGCGAGACTCTGAATAGTACTAGGGAGAGGAGAGTATGTGTCTGCTCTAAGGAAAGCAAACAAAACATGATATGTGTATTAACATGAAGAAAGCTGTTATAAGACACATGCATTATTCATCATGATTTCCTCAGCAAAAGTAGAAATAAAGGACGGACAGGAAGTTTTATTAGTTCTAGGGTTTTAAAATATTATACAAATAATAATTCTGTCAACATTGACAAATATCTAATGAAAAAAAAAAAAAAAGGGCCAGCAAGACAGCTTAGTGAAACTTCGAGCTGGGGAGATAGCTCCATGGCACAAGTGCCTGCCTGGCAAGTGCAAGGTCATGAGTTCAAACCCTGGTCCCACAAAAAAAAAAAAAAAGACAACTCAGTGAACTAAGCACTTGCTTAAGCAAGCACAGAGATGGGGGTTTGATCCCCAGCACCGCATGCTGCCCTAGCCAGGCCCCCAGGCACACTGAGCCGGCCAATGCAATGAGACTGGGCACAATGCCACATTCCTGTAATCCTAGTGCTAGGAGGCTGACAGTAGAATCACTACTGAGACAGGAGAATCACTGAGCGGCTTAGTGAGACCTGGTACCAAATACATAAAAGATGAAAATAGAAAAAAATAAAAAAGAAAGAAAGAAAGAAAGAAAGAAAGAAAGAAAGAAAGAAAACCCGAAAGTTACGTGGCTAGCACTCAATCATAAAATGGGCAAGTTGTTTATTTTCTTCATGGTAAGTTGAAGAAGCCTGTCAAGGACCTTTCTACTCACCCACTTTTTAAGCTATTTCACAATCCCGTCCCAAGAAATGGTAGTAAAAAGGAAGAACAATGGAACCAGCCAGGCCTAGAGGAAAGTTCTGGCTCCATCTGTTCATTCCTTCTGCAATTTTGGGTAAAGTTCCTGAGTTCTTCTATGTACTCCTGCATTCTTCCAGTGCAAAACCATTTCAAGCAACATGGGGAAACCTGGGAGCAGAATAAACCACATGTGCCCTGCCAGTAAAGCAGGCTCATAACATGGAAATATGTTACAAGGCCCTGATTACATATTCTCAAGTCTGCACCATCTGTTAATGAAGATGGGTGGTTAGGGCACTTTTTAAGGAATATCATGTTTCCCTTTCTGGATTGCATAGCCACTTTTTTACTGGAGACTTTCTTTCTTTCTTTCTTTCTTTCTTTCTTTGGGACTGGGGTTTGAACTCATGACCTTGCACTTGCGCCACACAGCTATCTCCCCAGCTCCCAGGACACTTTACATAATATTCTCAGCCTGGGTTCCACCAAGAGAAGACAGTGGTCACAGGTGCAAATCCCCTAGCCAACACTACCCCTCACTAACAAAGATCTCGTGCGGCCCAGATGGGAAGGCTAGAGACCTCCTAGGCTGTCTCAGAAAGGGACTGTTATGGTTTGTGCACAGGCGCCCCCTCAAAACTTATGCAGTCATGGTGCAGATTATAGAGTCTGTGATTGATTACTGGGGTGGGAGTGTGCTGCACCCACCTTGGGGCAGGTAATCTGCATTACAGCGTGAGGAGGGGAGAGAGGCTTGCTGGCTGCCACAGCTGCTTCTCCCTTTGCTCACTGCTCTTTGCAGCTGCCATGAATGGCTGATCTCTGCCATGTGCCACTCTTCCTTGGAGCCAGTCAAGTATGGACTAAAACCTCCACTAACTGTGAGCTAAATAAACCTTTCCTTTCTTCATTCTGGGTGTTGGGTATTTTGTCCCAGCAACAAGAGAAGACTAGCCAAGACAGAGACCAACAGCAACTGCTTACAGCCCGACTCTTGGGCTGGAGTTACCCACCAACAATGACAGTGTGATCCACAGGGGCTCTTCCTTCTGAGCTCCCCAGCTCTGCTCACCTCCCCAGGCAAAGGGACAGGAATGATGCAGTCTGCTCAGGTCACCCTCCTGAAGGAGACCCACTGAAGCCACCAACAGTTAATTTCTATTTTTAAATTTTAATAGTCTACAAGATAACATATCCAAATTGTGTAAATGGAGAAAATGAAGTGAAAAGTGAGGGTTGCTCATTTTTAATTAAGTTCATAATTATATAACAACAAAACAAGCAATTAATTTCTGCATGGCCACATTAACCACTTCATACTTCAATGAGGCAGAAAGAATAACTAAAAAAGGATTGTCTCCCTTCTTAAAGATAGAAAATTGTGTGCGTGTGTGTGTGTGTGTGTGTGTGTGTGTGTGTGTGTGTAAGAGAGACAGAAAAAGAAGAGAGGGAAGGAGGGAAAGAGGGAAGGGGAGAGAGAGAGTGAGGGAAAGAAATTTGCATGCATCCAGCACTTATTACAGTCAAGGTAATATTCCGATACTAGTGGGGTAGCAGGGGACTGAGGTCCCCCAAGAGGGCTCAGTGACACCTCACACAACACCGCGCAGCAGAAACTATGCATTTTTTCCATTTGAGAGATAAAGGATCTGGGGTTAAGAAACCTAAGAACTACTGGGCTCTACAGTCAGACGTGTAAACCAGACTGAACTCTGGTGGAGCCGAGTCTTACAGTCCCCACTCAGCTGCCCAGCTTTCAGGACAGGAGAACAAAGGCAGCAACAGGGACGAAACAACTTTCCTGACAGGACAGAGAGGTCAATACCTTAGGCTTTAGGAACCACAGAGTTTCAGTCCCAATACAAATTATTGTCACCTTGATTTCTTTACTCTAAATGTTTCAAAGTGTAGAAAGCATTCTTAGTTCACAGGCTATATGCAAAGTATGGTGCACCAGAGTTGGCCCTTGGACCAGAGGTGACAGAGCCTTCCATTAGCAGCAGCAGTGTATGGGACAATACTTGAGTGAAAGTGTCAGGAAGGCCTGAGGTTGAGGCCATGCTCTGTATCCTTAAGAAATCACTGTTTCCTAGTTGAGCTTGTGTCACTTTCCATATCTATAAAGTGGGGAATTAACAGCCACCTCAGTTTTGAAAAATAAACTGAAACTGTACATTTAATGGGCATAGCATTGTACTGGACACATGATAAAGAATTTGTTTAGAGTCCATTCACTGAAATAACCACTTGCTAAGTCCCTGCTCTAAGCTAGTGAATATTTTAGCAGCTCCAGATGCAGCTATAAAACAACAGACTCAACTTTCCATCCTTGTATAGCCTTATTCTAGTGCCAAGCTTTACCAAAAAAGTCTTACCCACATTGCCTTTGTCCACATGTGTGACTATAAGAAAATACTACAGATGGGTAAATTTACAAAGAGCAGAAAGTTAGAGCCCATGATGGTCCTAGGGGCTGGAAGTGAAAGAGAAAAGTGTGCCATTTCAAACTCTGAAGCTGTGCAGAAATGCCTCCTCCCATCTTAAAAGAGATGACAATAATTTGCAGGAGAGAGTGTGACAAGCACTGTTGTCTCATGAGCAGCACTAAAGACGGTATAATTCCTCCACATGAGAAAGAATAAAACTCCTTAACTTCTCTCTCACTGTACTGAGGTGGTGACCTGGAACAGCCTTGAGGACTGCTCACCAGGAGAAGCCCTGCCTCATGGACCATATACCTCCACCTGGGCAGATCCTCCAGGCCCTGGATGGTGTAAGGAAGTTAATGCCAAATGCCACTCAATAGCGATATCATCCCTACATGGCACAAAGGTGTCACAGCGGAACCTTGTCACTCTGGTACCTTAACAGAGGCATCATTCGCCAGCAAGCAGAGTGGGATTAAAGGATGCAATGTAGTCAGGCTCTTCCTGCACTGCCCAACCTGAACAGCATCCTGCTGAGCCTCGGTGAGGCTCTCCAAAGGCCTCAGCCAGCCTCACTGAAGGTGCATGGTCAAGGGTGGCGGAGTCTTTCATGTTCACTCCAGGGAAGTGGCCCTCCGGGGCCCTGAGTCAAATACTTCACTAAATCTTTGTTGGCTTCAGCCCATTCAAGTGCCTTTCATCACTGCCATGCCGCACTGTGCCGCATACCTTCCATCCAAGGATAGCTCCGCATGCCCTTTAGGCAAGCCTCCCTCCCTAGTGCACAACTAGGGAGCCCATTCCCACCTACTGCATCAAGCACTCAGCACATAACCCCTCTGGATCAATTAGGAATAGCCACCACAACTGGTTCAGAGTGAACTCTAAGCACTGGTGGCCACTACTGGGAAGAGAAAACCACTACCGCCTGGGAAAACTGAGGGGTCCACTTATGACCCAGCAGGAGAAGGTCAACTATCACAACACCAACAGACCATGAATGCTCCGAGTAGTAGCCAGGTCTGCCCAGAAATGAAAAACAACACCTCCATAATCTACATCTTAAACTTACACAAGGAACCCAAGAACTGGTGCTAAAGATAACCTGTCTTTTAACAATACCTTGGAAACATCATATGATTCACTAGTCACCATTGTCTGTCACATGTCTTCAGGAACTTTCTAATTAAGAGAGCAGAAAGAAAGGAGAGCAAAAGAGTGGGAGGGAGAGAAAGAAGGCAGGTGAGCTGCTTGGTTATATGGTCTACCATCGAGCTTTAATTGAATTTTATTATCAAATATATCTCCTATAAGCCAATAGTATAATATCATCAAAGCAAGACCCTTCACTGATTACTCCATAAGGATCTGTGGTATGTGAGGGTTGCTACAAAAGGAATAAATAAGACCCCAGTCTAATATGATCCACATACCTTAAGTTTGAAAACTAAAACAAAGACAACTCTTACTGGCTCCTCTGGATGACTTCTGCACCGGACGTATAATGGTTATGTCTCTTGCCCTGGATGGACTGTGCTGGTCAGAACAACCTGGCAGGGACTTCAGTGAGCTCAGGAAACCGTAAGCATATGTGTACGGCAAGAGGCCCCTTAACTTACAATGGAGAGTTGGCAGGAGTAGGGACAGTGAGTCTCAGAAGCCACTGCTCACAAATCCATTTCTACCTGTAGTTAAACATATTTAGATAAGCAGATGCTGAAAATCTTCCAAAAATAACAAGGGATCAGAAACTAAGACACCACCAGTTCCACCTGAAGCAGTCTAGAAGGAACTCATAATGCCCTCAGAAACAGAATCAGACAGACAAAGAACTGCAGACCAGATCAGAATGAGAAGCTCTACGTAGTCACAAAAGCTCTTCATCTGCTTTCTTCATGAACTGCAGCTGGAAGGAGCTGTCAGTACCCTCTGTACACCATCTGTGCTAGTGACAGACACTGGTCAACTGCACCTGAACTGTATTGTAACAGGAAGGTTCTCATCAGTCCTTTTGGTCATCTTCATTATGGTGAAAATCCTGTCAGGTGTTATTATAAGATACTAATCCCAGGTTGCAGAGGAGGTGAGTAGTCCCCCACTTTCCAAATGTATGATTCTGCCTTACTGAGACCTCTTCCTATCCGAGCTACACATTAAGTGGAACTATAGCACAGAGTGCTCCCAAAGGATGCAGCCAGCAAGGTGATGGCCAAGGCTGAGCTACTGACCAAGTAAGATGTGGAGAGCCACAGACTGGCCAGCAGGGCACGGGAAATACTCACCACTCACTCGAGTGACTGACAGTTTCCTAACGCTCATTGATTATATATTAATAACACCATCAGCTTATTTTAAGAGGTGTTGTTATCTGCCAACTGAGTGCTCTAATAGCTATTTAAAGACAATATACATACTGTGGTCATTTCAATCATCAAGAAAATAAAACATGATCTGAACAGAAAGAATTCTCACTTCATCAACAACTCCCACTATAAAATTAGGAATTCTCATCTCAAAACACAGAGGACAGCAACTCTCAGTGACCATAGTATGAAATAGACATAAACATAAAGGCATAAGGAATCAATTATGGAAATGGTTTCTATGAATTGCATATAATATATGTGCTGTAACACTTATAAGGAATGCAGATATAATAGTGGACAGCAATCACTATGAATACGAGATCCTTAGCATCTTCCACTCAATACCATTTTCACTTTAAAAAGTGGTAAATACACCACACAAAAATACAAAACCAAGTATTAAATGTTCCTGAGTAACTACTCCATTTCAGTTAGCACACAGGTAAAATTAAATTTTCCTAATTTCTTATCTATGTCAATTCACCATAAGCATCAACTTATGATTATGTGGGTTAATTGTGCCAACTTGAATGAGAAATACGTAGCAGACTAGTTTAGCACAGTTCTGGCTGGGTGTGGATGACAGGCTTACTGAAGAGGCAAGACTCACGCTAAACAACGTGGCACCAACCAATAAGCTTGTCACATCGAGGAAATAGTAAGGGGAAGAAGAAAGAAGTCTCGATTCTGTTTCTCCAGAGGAGCTCCAGCCTGTGCCATTCCCAGGTCAGGAGCTCCAGCTCCAGGCTTCGGGCTTGGACTCATCGGCCTGCAAGCAGACCTTTCAGCTTCTCACACAGACACCAGACTCTGCAGGGAGCACCAGGCCTTCCGGTTCTGAATGGATCTTCCAGCTCTCCAGAACGCAGACAGTCCTCTGACATTCGCCACCCTAACTCTGCAGGTGGCCATCGTAGGCCCACCTTGTGAATCTTTGATGTACTGACAGACAGAGCAAGCACATATCAAACTGAATAATTATATATTAATATTGGTATGAGGTTAAATGTTATCTACTGGGTTATGGAGACTGATACTCATTTGTTTATATCCATGTTGCCACTATAGCCTATCCCTTTCAGAAAACTAAAAAGATGCAAGGGACCTCAAATGAGAAGCACCGGTACATTTTGCAAACACATTAATAATCTTGAAACACCTGAGCAAAGAGAGCTTTTCTCTTTATAAGCAGGTGAACAGAAAATACATTGATGTTGAGGCAGTGCATCTAAGAAGCATCCTACTACCAAAGCTTCTGTATAAAACTGAAAATCTTCTTTTATCACTATTCATTAAGAAAATAATCCTAGAAGGAAAAGGGTGGGCCTATAATAGTTCAAAACTAAAAGCTAAAGCTCTTTAAAAGTGCTCCCTCAAGGCCGGGCGTGGTGGCACACGCCTGTAATTCCAGCACTTGGGAGGCTGAGGCAGGAGGATCAGTGTGAGTTCGAGACCAGGCTGAGCTACAAAAGTGAGTTCAAGGCCAGCCTGAACTGCATAGCAAGACCCTGTCTCAAAAAGACCAAAAAAAAAAGAGGACACTCAAAAATAAAATAAAAGTGTGCCCTCATTGATGTAAGGCATAAAGGGTTCAAATGTAATCCTTGAAAGTATTTAATTAATGTTTTATTCTCACAGTCAATTTAATAATGACTTAATACTGTCAAAATTCGGCATCTTCAAATCACACTCAGTTTTTACTTATCAACAAAACAGTAAGGACTGATTTTCCCTGTGAGACTTTAAAACCCTAACCCGAGCACTGAGAGCCTTCCCCAAGCTGGTGTGACTCAACTCATCTTCCTATGCCTCCCTTGAAATCCACACCTGCCAAGCAGGCCCTCTGTCCCTCGGCTACAGCCGCACTGTATCTAACAGGCAGCTGAATGAGTGCTTTGGCACAGTCGGACCCTCTGAGCTAGGGAGGACAGAACCCATCTTCTAGTCCTTTTCTTTAGAAAACATTATTCACACATTCAATCCCAACCAAACAAACTTACTGAGAAACACGGCACTTCTATCATGAGAGCTCTGCTACTCAGCACTGGTGTGGTGCTATCTAAGAGGCCCTAAACCTCCCTCCAGGGTAACTGCTGCTCCACCTGGCCTACCCCCCTCAGTGAGTCTGAATGCTTTGATGCCGGGAAGTGTATTGCTCTCAACCTCAGGAACCCAATGTTTTTGGGTGCCTGGAGGATTTGAGTCTTGTAATCTTTTTTTTTTTTTAGTATTTTAGGAAAGGGCCTGCAGGGTCTTCAGGGTCTCACTACTAGATCAGACTCGTAGTGGTCTGCTGTTCACAGCCTCTCAAGAACTGGGATTACAGGCACACGCCACCATACCCAGTCTCAGTTGCAGTCTCAGCGCGTCCCAGGGGTGGGGGTGGCACGGCAGGCCCTTTGATTGAACCCCCAGTTCAATCCACTGAGCTATTTGGCTGGCCCTGAGTCTTGCAATCTTTTGGATAACAGGAAAGATAAATTAACTTGTCATATCCTCCTGTCACCCAAAACCCCACAGATTTTGGCATGACAAAGTACTGTGTCCTAGTGACATGGTGCCCATTGTTTCCTGTTCCCATTTGTGACTTAAGAAGTACCTGTTACTTGGCAGGTATTACAGGTAGAAGTGACTGCTAACAGGAGCGCATTCATCCAAGCCTTACATTTAGACGCCCTAGGGCTGGAAGGGCCAGGCATGCGGCTGCACTCCAACCCTCCCCTGCGGCCACAGATAGCAAGTCCACACTAGAATTCCAAATTGTTCTGCTTACACTTTAAAAAGTAATATGATTTAAATGAGTATCTAAGAATTACATTTAATTTCAACGATTTAGTCTCAGTTTACATTATTAGGCTAAAACAAATATTTATAAGTAAAAATGGCTATACATTTCCATTATTATTTGAGGTTTTCATGTAAATATTAATAGATAACTTAGTGGCACATATCAAAAATTTCTTAGTAACCTAAGATGTCAAAAATTTTAAGACACCTAGCACTGGTTTTTATAACTGAGTGCTCTTAAACAGAAATGAGAGGAGACTGGCCAGATAGCTCAGTGGACTAAAGCCCCTGCTTAGGTAGGGGCAGGGACAGGGGTTCAATCCCAGCCCTGCCTCTGGGGTGTACTGAGACATCGATTGAGACTAGGGGTGGTAGTGGTACACACCTGTAATCCCAGTGCTTGGGAGGCCGAAAACAGGAAAATCACTATGAGTCCAATCTGTGTGGTGAGACCCTGTAGACTCTGTACTAAATACATTTTTTAAAAAAAGAAATAGTGTTAAAGCATATTTACAAAGTCCAATTGCTTACAAATGTTTTACATTACACTTCTGTAAACTACCTAAGATTTCAGGCTCTAGATTACCGTGATTTAACACAACTGTTAAACATTTTAAGAATTTCCATTCCTCTGAGATATTTGCCTAGATATGAAAATCCTATGAGCTATTTTTGTTTTGTTTGTTTAGGCAACATAAAACTCAGAGAGCCTTGGGTTTGAACACAGGGACTTTGTACTGAGCTATGTTATTAGCCTTTCCCAGTATTTCTTTTTTATTCTGAGACAAGGTCTCACCAAGCGGCTAAAATGTCTAGGCTCAACTCAAACTTGCACATTTCCTACCTCAGTCTCTCAGAGGGCTGGGAGGAGAGGCCTCGGTGCCCAGCTACTATTTGTTAAACTTCTGACAGAGATTTCCGGATTACACTTCAGGACTACAGTCCTCAATTCTTCCCCCTCACTGAGAATGCCTCCTTCTATAGTACTGCAGCAAGGTCTAACACCTTTTGCTAATTTTGTACCCCTAAATACGGGGAAAAAATTTTTTTTCTATTCTAAATCACTTCTTCCAGGCTAATAACCCTGAATTTTCCAAAGAGTTACTTTTCTTTTGTATGACTTTTTAGAATTGTATTAACACGTCCCTTTCTGGTTTTTGCTTTTCACCTGTTGACTTGCAGGAGCTATTTATTTACTAAGCAGATTAAACATCTGAATGGATAGCAAAAAAAAAAATCTATTACTAACTCAAACACATACTTATAGACATAATTCAAAACTGTGCTTCTGTTATTAATGTGGTGCTAAATTACTTTATGAGTTCTTAAAGATTCTTATTTTTGGCACGTTTGAGGTTGGGAATGAGCCGGTGTCTGTGTTTCCCTGAGCGGGTGCCAGTCACACTGTTCACGGGCCAAACACATGGTTCAGGCAGGCGGGAAGGGAGCGCTGTAAAGCAGAGATTTGTGGACTGTGATAATGAGGCAAGTCGTTACGTTCTAACTGGTCTTAACTGTTCCATAAATGTTTCTTTTACCCTGTAAACTTTAAGGTCAAGATAATACGAGGACTACTGAGCATAAAGGAGCCCCACATGGGCCTTGGCTACAGAGCAAGTCTTTTCCTAGGGGTCAAGGTAGGTCTGGAAGAGTGTTTAAGAACTGTTGGATGAACTCCAGAAAGTTAACTTTTGTTCACTAGCACAAGTGCTAAACTGAGACCAAGAACAAGTGGGCCGAGTTGTTCGCCTCTTTGGTAGTTCCTGGATTCTGTGGGGGAAGTGGGCCTCCCATCACGGCATGTTTTGTCCTCTGAAGCAGAGCTTTGGCAAACACACCACAAATTTAGCTACAGAAGCAGAAAGGCAACCTCGGTCTCAAAGGAAGATCATCTCTGTGGCTTTCTAGTTTCCCCACCGTCTGCGATGTGTCCACACCAAAAAGCGGTGTGCCATCGTCAACTCTCCAGTGAAGCTGTATCCAGATTATCTAGCCTGTTTTCTAATCCTCTTTTAATCCTAGCAAATTAAGAGCTCACAATACATGGTATAATTTACTGGTGTATTAAATTAACAGTGCAATTTTCCCCTAGCTGTTATTAATGCCATAATTTGATAGGTTTCTTTCAGTACGAGGAGCCAATGTAATTTTTAAAACTTCCTTTTAACATCATTAGCAAATGCGAAATCGATGGATTATTGGCTAGTGCATGAAAGAGTGTAGATATCACAAGCCATGCTTCTAAGATAAAATAATTTAGATATATGGACAACATTATATTAATGGACGAGTCTCAATTCATGCCAGTCACCCAACCATCTTGCCTACTTTATAACTGTACACAGGATGACTTGGATTTACACAAAGTTGTTCTTCCAGGAAACAAAGATTCAAATATTTTATATACTTGATTTTCTGAGTTTGCAGGACAATATTTAAAAAATGGGCATATGTCAAGTTCACATTGCAAGAAAAATATTCTAAGGCACAGAGCAGCGATCTGCCCCATGTCAAACTGTAGGGTGGTGAGTGAAACAATATGAGCTGAAGTCTAGCATGCCAAGATTTCCAGCAGTTGTGGAATCACAGTGCCCCTCAAAGCAGCACAGTGTGCGTGCTAACTGTTCCAGGTCCTTCCACAGCAATGAGAGTTGTGTTCTAATTACGCAGCCTCCAGTGAAGAAGGAATTAGGGGTGAGAGAATGCTCTGGCCAACCTCAGATTCTATTCTTGGGTTTTAATTGAAAGATTGTGGGGGCAAAGGGCAGTGCTGCCCTCGAAGCTCCCCCAGATTCTCCATGCCATAGTGAGATGCTATCCTGATTTATATCACTCAAGACAAACCCAAAGAGTCCACGCCACTCAATCCCTTCCACTGTGGGCTCTGAGGAGTCTGCAATGCCTCACTTAAGGCTGTAACTGTCAGACAGCATTCCCCAAATCCATCAATACTGTCTGCTGCAAACACAGGCCCTGCTGCTTCGCAGGTTGCAAATATTTCAATCACTGTGCAGACCTGCAGTGGCATCTGAGCAAAACTGGAAGCAGACTGGTGAAATCTGATGGTTTTATTTATCCTTCCAATGTTAAGAGAAACATACACTCCTAAACCTTCACTTTCCAAATGTTTACTGGGAGATTAGAAAAACAACAGATGACAGCCAGTGTGTCAGCTCAGAAGAATCACAAAAATCCTTCTTTAAACAACCTAGCACCCAGATGAAGACCCCAGGCCAGGAGCCTGTGTGTGTCCAAGAAGTTCGTGGCATTCATTTGGATTGCTGAGACATGAAAACTGAAGCCTGAAGACCAAAGCCCAAAGAGGGACTGCCTTCGTCTCCCCTGAAGTACATGCTCCTATATCGGCCTCATTCCTTGGATCAGACTGCAGAAGCTCAAGTCTGCCTTGCATGGTTATGCTGTACACTTAGTTCAGCGGGTCAAAACTATTTAGATAAGATCCATCTATTAGTATGCATCAAAGATGACAGCCTACTGGATTCTAAAGAGAAGCATCTGAAATAGTCTACCACTCACCAATATCTTCTCTCTGTTCATATTTATAAATGAATACATCAACAATTCATTCAACAAATATTCTCTGACTGCAAAGAAAACGTGAATCTCATCCTACCCTGATACCACCCTAGTCTTCTCATTTAGCAAATGACAAAACTGAGGCCCAGAAATAGTGATGAAACCATCCAGGAAGGTCATAAAACTGAATCTTCAAAACCTTGTGCATTTTCCCACTGGACCAAGCTCCCAGTTTTTTACGGTGAACAAATTTTTCTATGTGGGGGCTGAGGAGATAGCTCAATAGAATATGTGCTTGCCTGGCAAGCGCAGGGTCCTGAGTTCAGTCCCTGATACCGCAATCAATCAATCAATCAATAAATAAATAAATAACTTTTTTTCTGTGTGGTCAACTCAGGAGTCAAGTTCCAGGCAAGGAGAAGCTGAAGGGAAGGTCAACAAGGAGGTGAGGAGGTGGTGGAACCACAGCTGGAGCCAGACTGGGATGGGCATGCCCAGTCCTCCACTTAGTCTGACATGCAGCAGCATGGAATCACGTAAAGTGGACAGGCTACAGGACTGGGGGGGTCAGCAGAGCAGGTCCACACCATGGTATGGACATATGGACCAGACCAAGTTCCTTCAATTCTCTGAACTTTTTACATTCTTCATCTAAAGAATGAGAATAACAAAAAATAACAGGGACCAAATTTGATTATACATTTGTGGGAGCTAAGAAGATGCCTGGCTGCTGTAGGTGCCCAGTCATCTGTGGCTACGGCTATTTTTGCTTCTCTTCAGGTATGTGATGCTTTCTATGATTTGAACAAGTTTTTCTAACTGTGTGTATGTGGTAACATCATTTGTGCCCCAAAAGCAGGAGGTACATGCTATCCGCTGCCTCTTTATTACCCAGGATACTACTGTCCCTCCTCTGGCTGAGCACAACAGCTAATTTACTCCAAAGAATTTACAGCCTTTTTTCTGGGCAATGTACTTTCCCTATGTCTTCCAAGATTTTAGACCGATCCTTTAGGTTTATTCCCTCATGTTTCTTTTCACTGCTTCTGAAAGGTTGCGGTTTTGGCCCACTGCTTTGAAAGTGAAGAAACCTGGAAAGTGCTGTGCAAGCTCATAAAGTCACACAGCCAGGAGGCCGAGCGGCAGAGGGGCTCAGCTGAGCCAGGACAATTAGGCCTTCACTGATTATGGCAAATGTTAAACAGCCTAGAAAGCAGGAGACCTTGGAAGAGACCTGTAAAAGTAACACGGGAGCTGCAGGTGAAGGTGCAGAACACGGTTGGGGTCCATGGGTGGTCTTTGAAGGTGCCGAAGACCATACTGACAGCAGATTCAAGGGCTTTTGCAGAGTGAGATCTCTCTGCAGATTCCTCTGATGGCCTGTGCCAGGGACCCCAGGATGAGCCTGTACCCTGGACAGGTGGAAGCTTTGTTCCTGGGACTAGGGCTCAGGAATATGGCTCAACAGAACAGATGCCACCTGCTGCTGTCCAAGGGCACTTAGAGAGTGGACTGTCTAAATGCATGTCACTGTGATGCATGTCACTGTGATGGAAAACCTCTGTATAAGAAAATGAAATGGGCTGCTTTCTTGAAAAGTGAGCGCACAGGTATGATGCAAAGAAGAATCCTGAACACCATCACCCCTAGATCTGTGGGAAGGGGGTCAGCTGCAGCACACAGCAGATTCAGTTTTCTGAGCACATGGCTGTGTGGAGGAGCTCTGTAACGACACCAGGTTCTCACTGAAAAGTAATCTGAAGGTCTGCAGGCCTATTGCAGGGGCTGAGAGTGCAGCAGAAGGGCACCCTGAGCAGGTCCTGAGTCTGCCATCCCATTCCTCACCCACCACAACACATCTCTGACAGTCAGCTTCTGGGGCCTGATTTTCCAGATTCCATTTTAGTGAAAGTCAGTTATTCGAGCCACTCCGTGGCTATTGAAAACAAAAATAAAAGCCTTGGGCCAGCAAGATAGCTCAGCAGACTAAAGCGCCTGCTTAGGCAAGCTTAGGCAACTTCAGAGACTGAAGTCTGATCCCCAGCACCACATGCTGTGCCAGCACTGCTTCCAGGGTGGGCCGAGCTGGCCAGAATCCTGGTGTAGTGGCACATGCCTGTAATCCCAGTGCTGGGGAGGCTAAAAGCAGAATTACCACAAGTCTGAGCTGCGTGGTGAGACCCTGCAACAACCAAATACAATACACTAATAATAATAATATTATTATTATTATTATTATATTATTATTAATAAAAAAAAAAGTCTGAAGCCTATACAGTGAGATGTCTTCCTCTTCTGGGTCATATGGAGTCTATGAAGGCGGGTTGGACTCAGCCCCTGCAGCTGACACTACTCAACTGTGGCCAGGAAACCATGCTTTCCAGGAGTCTCGGTAGGAACCTGCTTCACTGAGAGCCTGAGAATTCCAGCAGCTAGTGGGACAAAGTGATAATGACAGCAAGCACAGCGACTCTAAGCACAGTCGCAGGGCCTTATTAATTACTTAATCCACGTAAACCCAAATTTTTGCCTTCTCTGATACAAGAAAAGTAACAGGAACCTTATAAAGATTAAAAGACACAAAGAAATAGGTGCCAAATTTAATCTTTATTCTGTTCTACAATAAGGCTGGAAAATTTGAACAATTATTCTGCTCTAAATAGAGGGTACAGACCAACATTTATAAAGGGCTTAGGTAAATAGATGATATCTCTGCCACTATTTACGTTTCTATCAATCTCTATGCTGAATAATCAATAATAAATGTTGTTTAAACAAATGGTGTAATTTTCCAATCTGTGTTGTTCTAAACCGACCTTTCCTCCTCATTGCCATTTGTAATGCATGCATAATTCATTGATGAAGCAGAAGGAGAAATAAGGATGCTGATCTCAGTGGCCCTTTTTTGGTTGTTTTTTGATAATTTGTTATAATCCCATAAATAAAACAAAGCTTGTCGTTGTAAATACGTATAGCATCATCTAGAGGTATATTTAGTGACTAAAATAATAAAAGCTGATCTACCTTTCCTGACAGTTTCAAGGCATAATTAATTGCTGCTAAGATGTATTCTAGAACTTGAAAGCCCTAAAGTAGGAGGGAAAATAAAGGCTATTGTAAACACAGATGCTAAAAGAAATGCCTGAAACACAGGGTCATTTGCCACTTGTAGGAGTGTTTGCATTTGCCAGCATCCTGGCTGGGAAGACAAGAAAGGTGACTCAGAAGGTACTGCTGCCCAAGTGGAGAGACAGGTGCGATGTAGATGTGCACACACCACACATTCTTCATAAATCATAAATCAAGGGGTTTGCAGAGGTAACTTCTATCAATTTTAACTTCTGATTATTGTTTACACACACAAACACACATACCTCCAACTGACAAAAACATACTACAACAATGTATGTGTGCACATACATATAGTGAGTGCATAGGTTTTTGTTTAATAAAACAAATTAAAATATTTCCAGAGCTAGCTTTGGTCAACTCTTGCCCTGATCTGCTATTGGTTCACTTGTGTGCACTCCTGTGCAATAAACCCTTTCAATATGGGAGACCAGAGCAAGATGGCCCTCGTTCCCCAAAGGGCACCTCTGTGTGCTCCCTCAGATCATCGCTGATGACACGTCAATGAAATGCTGCTTGCTCTCCTCCCAGAGATCAAAATGAGGGCTTAACCTGCAATTTACACTACAAGTCCCATGACACTTGCCAGATCTGAAGACTTCATTCTAATCTTCCCTGCTGAAAAAATAATCAAATACTCCAGCAAAGATGTATCGACAACTCTTAATTAACCATGCTAATGGAGGAAAAGAGAGAGCGCAGCCAAATGCAATCCATGCAGAACCCCAAATCTTCTTTGGCCATTATTTTCTACCACCCCCCCCCAATTTGGGCCACAGCCTCACCCTCAAACGTGGCCCTCACCCTGTTCAAGGCTGTTCTATGAATGAGGAATCTGATCTCCTCCATGAGAGAAAGTGAGAAGGACAGGGGCTACATGAAAGCCAACAAGTCCTTTACCAATAAATTCCTGATGTCTATGTCCATGCTGCGCCAGTCCTCTGCTGCACATGCTAACGACCAGGGATGCAGCCAAGGACAGTAGGTGTTGCAAGGTCCGGCGATTCAGGGGCGTACGTTTTGAGGACCTCTGAATATGAGGAAATACACTTCAGTGGCTCTAAGAATAAAGTTAACTAGAAGAGCTCTGCAGCAACACTGGCTGACTTGACGGGGACCTTCAGGCTCCGCACCCGCTTATTACCTCTCCATGGTTATAAGGTCAGGCAGGGAGAAAGGCAGCCAGGCCTAGCAGTTACATAAAGCACAGGAGCAAGGCTTTGTAATAAGCACCTGACTGCAGTGGATCAGGACTGCAGAAAGGGCAAAAGCTGATGCCTATAATTAGCAAAGCAAAAGGAGGATGAAGGAGGCAGCATTTCTCTAAAGGAGAAGATGAAATAGCATTTATTGGGCACTTTCATTTTACAGCTTTCACAGAATATTCTGTGAGGAGGTGCCACAAAATAAAATCTTGGAATGGCAAGCGGGCAGCGACTAGGAGTGGGCTTCCTCCCCGTCCTCCAGATAGCTGGTGCAGCCAGACCAAGTAAGGGGAGCATGAACCATGCAGTGTGAGCAAGTTATCCCAGCATCTGAACCTCCACTGCTCAGTCATCTCTGCACCTTTGCCTGGGACAGCAGTCACCCAGGAAACAGTCCCTGCACCATCCTCAGCTTGCATCTGCTAAACACAGCCACGCGGCCCAGCGTGGGCTAAAGACCATCTCATGTAATCTCACCCACAAAACACTGGCTGATGTTAGCCCTCCCATGCAGAGAAGGAAACAGGCACAGGGAGAGTGAATTCATTACCTGAATTTACATGGCTAGAAAGGACCAGAGTGAAGAATCAGAGCCTTGATGGTGACAACTGTGCAGCTTTGCCTACAATACCTTCATGGGTTTTCTCATTTAATCCATGCACAGCCCCACAGATTAGTGACTACCAATAGTCTACAAATGAGGAGCCTGATTTTGCAAAGGGACAGTAAGCTGCCCAGGTCACAGAGCCAGGGAGCCAGTGCAGAGTGCCCCAGGCCAGGTCTGTCCCTCCAGGTGAAGGTAATGATTAAGAACTCAGAGCTGGAGCAGGTTTGAATCACTCTGTGCACAGCTGCTCACCAGGGACGTGGCCTCAGCCCTCTGATTACTGTAGGGCTTTATTACTTTCTCAGTTCCTGGTGCTTGTCACACTTGCCCCCTCCTCCCACTTCCCCTTCTCCCGCCCTTTCTTCCCAATTGGGCCACAGCCCCATCCCCATCCTTGGCCCTCCCCTGCTCAAGACTGGTGAACTGATCACCATTTCAAAAGTCATGTTAGAGTTGAAGGGAGCCTGCCATTCCTGAGCAGGGGCCACACAAATAGCAACAGCAAGGTACCAACTACTGTTGGCACCATCCTTTCAGTTCACCTAAGCTTACACAAATAGTTTCTGTGCTTAGATTAGTGGCACAGCTGGGGAGGTCGAACTCAGGGGCAATGTTTCTCACCTGCATCTGAAACCAAGCTCTGGCTATGTAGTTGGTTTTTGAAATTTTGTGTTAGTTTGGATTTGCTTTTGTTTGTTTAAGACTAAGAATCTAGGCAAGAAGCTCCCCGTGTGCTAAATGAGTGCTCTACCATTGGGCTATATCCCCTACCTCTCTGCACAGTTCAGAATCTCAGCCCAGTCTCCTCATGAAAATATCCTGGGTCTCTGGGTCATATGCTGAATATGAAGAGGTGTAAGAGGACACCACCAGGATTACTTTTAAAATACCGAGGCAAACTGCTCCAGAGTCCAATGAGACCTGTGCCCAACACAGCACCAGCAGTGACCACCAAGATGCATGATACACAGGGCACTTTGCATGCAGAGAGCCCAGAAGACAGTGAGTTCCCCACAAACCCAGAACGGACAGAGTGAACAGTGATGCCCAGGTCCATGTCAGCTCATGCAGAAATACTAGTCTCATCCTTTTAGGAATGGGCAGGTCTGCTTCTCTTCATCAGAGCAAGTGTCCTCTCAGCTTCCTAAACTGAAGTCCCTGCCTATGCACTCGCACTTTGTAATGCTGTCTAATAAATCTGCCTATGCCTCCCTCCCTGTGACGCATCCTAAAATGCTTTTCTATGATGTCAGTCAATGCACTTACTCCATGGGGAGCAAGCTAAGGTCCCATCTCCCCTTTGGGGGCCCTAGGTGTCACTCCACCAGGTACATCACACGGCACCTCCCCTGCATCCTCACCAAAGCTGCATCCTACAGGGTCCCAGAAGAACTGTTTGTATTCATGATCCCGAGTGGGATCCCAGCCCACTCGGGGTGCAAGAAGCAGCGGGGACACTGCCCACTGGGACCAAGGTCCAGTAGCTTTTTATCATCACTGCTCAGCAATATTCATGAAAACATATGCCTTTACCTCAGTCCTCACACCCACCCCCACCCACTGACCCCCTTCTCCCGGGAGCTCCTCATAAACATTCTTGACACACTACTGTTGGGTACATTGCATACATTCTACAAATCCTTTCTAAAGGACTGAAGTGATTAAAGGCCCCCTTAGTGATTTCTATGCAGCAACATGTACTAACATTAGAACATACAAAATCCAGCTTTCAAGAAAAATCATGCCATTCTTTTTGTCTAGTATAATAACACAACCCCATGCAATACTTCAACTGCACAGGCACATGTTACAAGAAGCTGACTGGAAACGGGACATCTTACATTCCTGTGGCCACAAAAATCACTCTTGGGTCCTAGGATTTATTTCCCTTTCTCAGAAGCCCAGGACAGATAATGAATACCCCTCAGCGGCTGATCAATCGCTCGCACTTACAGGCTGGCACCCATCCCTCCCCACCCCACCACCCCTGAACAAGGTTAAAAGAACAGACTCATGAGTGATGGTCAGACGGGAGCTGGCTTCGGAAGAGGAAGTTGAAAATATTAAGAAATCAACACGGGCAGTTAAAAGCAAAGCCCTTCCCATGCTACAGAAGACGTTTTGCCATTCATCTTGTTCCCTGACTCTGCTTCACCAACTTGATGGAAGATGGTTTAACTGACATAAAAACCAGCTCCATATGACCAGCAGTGATTGATGGAGCCATTCCAAGCATCAGCCAAAAACAGCACTAAAAGATGCCTCTGGCTTCCTGTTAACTGTTTTATGAGGGGACCGATACTTTCCTCATGTTTTGTTCAAAGAATCAATTAGCAGAACAGGTAGTACTTTTGAAAATAGGGCAATGTGATACTGACAGAAGGGATAAGAGAGCAAAAGAAAGCAGCCAGGGCGCCCATGCATGTGTAAGGGCAGAGACACCATGAAGACTGGATTGTGCCAAGCTTCTTCCAGATGCAGCTCTTTGGTCTCAGGGCACAGTTTACCTAAGCTTTATTTAAGTCCAGCAATAATTCTGCCCTTAAGCAGCCTTCCCTTATAAGCACAATGTCTTGGTGACAATGGAAAGAGAAGCCCACCTTGGACAGGAACTCGGAAACATGCACAGATGGTCCAAATGAGCCATGATAAAGAAGGGCAAGGGGGAGGAAGGGCAGTCGCAGAAGAATGAGGGAGGGCAGATCTGCAGGGCTGTGCTAATGCGGGCGCTCTCTCAACCTGGGGCGAATGAGGCACTGCAATCTGGCGCCATACTCTTAGAACATTTCTTAATATGGAAAGGAAACAAAAGGAGGCTTTCCCAAGTGTTAGAAACCCTCTTTCATGTTTTCCTTCTCGGAGTATAGAAGACCTTTCCCTGCCTTTCTTCCCTCTTACTTTGAAGGTTAATTATAACCTGGGAGGGTCTTAGGCATCCAGGCACTTGGGACTCAGCCATTGTTGAAGAACACTGTCCACATCACACTGCAGGAACTAACTTAGGAAGAGTCCAAATTTGGAACTCCTTTCAGAAGCTGCCGGCTGACTCCAAGCCATGGCATTCTGTAGGATGACAAATACCTCCTCAGTCCCCACATGTCTTTGAAGACATGTACATTAGTGAAGCATAAAACTCACTTGACTTTTAAAATAAGCTGGTTCATTAGCCCAGCTATAATAAGTTCCCGTCTCAAGATGTGCAGTCAAAAGGCCCACCTATTGTCCTCTGCTGGGCCGGGGAGCTCAAGCTACTCCTCAGTTACATGATAGAATTTTGGCCCAAGTTATACTGCATCAGGAGTTCTCAAGCTCTGAACCTTCACCTAGAAATTGTGCTTCTACAGATGAATCCAACAGCAATAACCTTAAATGGGAAAATGTTATTGGACAAAGATGTCCATGGCCACATAAAAACAGCAGAAAAGAGAAACAATCTGAAAATCCAGTGTTTTGAATGACAGCAGGATGGCAAAATCAAGAGCAGAGTGCCATGAACAATCTGGAGGTGTGGTTAGGAAACGCAAAACAAAAAAAGAAACTATTATCTGCATGGCATGCTTCCCGCTGGGCTAAAACTACAGATCTCTAGTATATCTGGATTGTGTAACGGGATAAATTTAAAGGGAAGGAGAGAGTCTGTCATGAAAGTATATGCTACAATCACAACAAAACAAACAGCATATGCATTTGTTTTTTTAAGGGAAGGATCTACAGGGTATCCAGGGTCTCTCTACTAGATCTGACTCATAGTCATCCGCCTATTTACAGCCTCCCAAGAGCTGAGATTACAGGCACACGCCATCACGTCCAGTCTTCATGTGCATTTTAAAGTACTAAAAGAATATGTGCCAAAATGCTGAGTAGATGTCTGTATAGCGGGCGATTCCCCCCGCCTCTTCCCTCTCATGTTCAACTTCTTTGCAGTTTCCATTTTGCTAATGAATGTGTTCTTATTTTACAAGGGAAATCAGTGCTTTCAAAAAGAAATAGAACTCCAAAAGGAAGAAATGCTTCTTTTGTGCATTTGATAATTTATTGGTTGAGCCCTGTACTACACTCCAGGCCACACAGATCTGCAACCACAAGAGGAGGTGCCACTAAGCTCGGACAAGGCCTGCCGAGGTCCAGATGGGCTTCTTCCAGGATCTCCCTGCTGAATCTGATCAGCACACTTAATCTTTTCCAGAAATGGTTATGCAACCAACCATCCCATTCCCGGAGCCAGGAAAGGGTGAATTTGACAATCCACAGAGCGGATGTGACCCAGAAATGGGGCGTGACCTTCTGGGTGGCAATGCCCTATGATACTAAATGAAAGCAGTGCTGGAGGGGGGATCCTGTCCCGGACATTTCAGCATTCTGAAATGGAGCAAGAATACATGAGCAGAACGCTGTGGTGCGGCAGTCGTGAAACGTGCCCCAAGTGGCACCTAGCCTCCTCCATAATCCCTGACGACAGCTAACCACCTCCCAAGAGCGCAGACATGCACAACAGGTGTCACAGGCACTGTCTCAGGAGCTTCTTCAGCTTGTTTTCCTTCGCCTAGCAGGAAGAACTGCTATCGCCTCCTTAGCACCCACTGGAGCTGGAGGTATTGGCAGGTTAAGTAGAGGGCAGGTCTCTGGCCCATCACTGTGCAGGCAGAACACTGAGAGCCACGGCTGCTGCCCAGCAAGCCTGAAATCCTCCCTTGCGTGAAGAGCCAACATGGAACACTTGCTGAGGAGCACTGCACACAGGAAATCAAACTGGAGAGGGAAGACTGGATGGAGAGCAGGGCGCCCCAAGCTTAAAATGCAGGCATGCACACTGTCGCTGCACAGAAAGCAGACATGTGGAGGGAAGGCTCAGGCTGGGGAGAAGGTACTCGGGGGCCCGCTCCGCTCCATCTCAGCATGTGTTTCTGCTCAGACCCTTTCTTAACCCTCCACACCTGTGGGTCCCAGAGATGGGAAGCGTCAGAAAGAAGGGAGGTCTTGGTAATGTCACTGGGCCTGCTGCTGCCTCTTTAATAAACCCCCTCGAAGCCTGGTTCTATGCCTCCCTCACTCAAAGATTTATGTCTCGTTTTCAGTGGAATGCTACGTTTGGTCAGACCACGAAGAAAACTCCTCATTATAAACTAGGAAATGTGTGGAAAGAGAATTATTTACCCAAGGCAGCGCTCAATCAGTGTTGCCCGAATATTTATTTAGCCCACACATGGAGACATTGTGTTAATGTTTGCCAAAGAATGTGGCTTTATAAAGTAACTGGGTCAAAAAACAGACGGCATATCATTTTACAAATAACTTTAAAATTGCTTAAGTTAAATGGCTGGGCTCTCTCAGGTTTGTCTTTTCAAAATGCTGCAGAAACAATATCTAGAATTATGTCTCATAAAACACAGGTATTATAAAGTGGCTGTTTAGCCCATTAAAGAAAATGGGGAGTGAAATCTGAATTATTTCTACCTGAGGCAGAAGCAGAGTGAGTTACCACAATTATGTTAGGCCAACGTGGCAATTGTTTCAATTCACAGGGCAGCAAGGCTAATAGTTCCTGTACCAAAACTCTATTAGGAAGGCTGTACTTATCAGCCCACAAGGACAGGAATTCCATTTCTCAGCCCCAAATCTAGTGTAGCTCTGGAAAATTTACCCAAAACACGTTTTTGGTTTACCAGAGGCATTTGACAGCCTCAAAACGTCCTGTGAGGGAGAGAGCTATTAAGTGACGCTGTCACAGAATGTCGTTTGGGTGGTTTACTCAATAGCTTACAAGGTAAGCAATGGCCGCCTGGGTGTGAGTCCTGGCTCTGCCCTCCTCGAGGTAGGTACATCTGAGCCTTCATGCCATAAAAATGATTGATAGTCAGGAAAACAGCAGAAATGACCAGCACCATCTGGGCTAAGACAAGGGGGAGGCAGGCAGGGATCCATGGAAAAGGAGGTGGAGGGGGAAGGCAAGGACGGGGAAAGAAACAGCACAACGGTAAAAACCAATGGCATTTCTCAAGCATATGCTCTGTGCTGGCATCCAGCTGAGGTGCTCACTGCACAGGGCTAACTCGACTCACAGAAAACTTGCTAAATACCATTGATGCCCTTGCTTGAATGTTCACAGGTCACAACACCTTCATCTGCTGTGGAGACAGCACTGACCACGAGGGACAGCACTGACCACGAAGGCCAGCACAGGTGGAACGCAGTGAGCAGGCCTGACAGCCATGGGCCACGAGGCCACAGCAGAAGCAGAGGCAACCAATCCTGCAAGACCCTACCTATGAAGAGGGGGCTATTATTTTGAGAGGTCTCCAAATCATAAATCAGGAGGGCTGAGGGCCAAATGACCAGGCACTCCTTGATTCTTCAGAGTCTCCTGACCTTCAGCTCTTGAGCTGCACGTTCTGAACAGTTATGCGCAGACCCACTTCTGTACCCACCTTCCCAGCAGGACAGGGAGCTGTGTCAGGTCACCCTCTTGCAGGTCCTTGTACCTGCAATGCCCACTCAGCTTAGCCTGTCCCTGGGAGGTGCTCAGAAAACATTTATGAATGGAGAAATAAACATACATCTTAAACCTTCTGCTCTGGGTGGCAGCTGTGAGGGCAGGAAACTCTTACAGACTGCAGATCAAAACCCACAAATAAACCATCAGAACACTGGGCGTCTGCAGGGGCTGCACTAACAGATCACCATAAACTGGATGGCTGAGGACAACAGAAATCTGCTGTCCCATAGGCCAGGACACCAGAAATCTAAAATTAAATGTCCTCAGGGCAGATTCCTCCAGGAAACCCCAAGGGAAAAGCTGGGACCCCTCTCCCAGCATCCAGGGGCCATGTGTGCCCCATGGTGTCCCTTAGCTTGTAGATGCATTGCTCCCATCTTCCTATCACTTTGTTCTCTGTGACACTCTGTGCCCCATCCTTGTGTGTGTGTGTGTGTGTGTGTGTGTGTGTGTGTGTACATACACGTGTTATTTTTAATCTTTTATTTATTTGGTACAGGATCTCGCTGAGCAGCTCCAAGTCCTAGTAATCCTCCTGTCTCAGGTTCCCCAGTGCTGGGATTACAGGCACATGTCACTATGTCCAGATTCGGTGGCCAGCTTGGCATGGGGCCAGCATAGCATGCCATATTGGGGATTGAACCCAGGTCCTTTCACTTATCATGCAGATGCTTAGATCGCTATCTCCCAGGCTCCTTTTTTCTTTTTATAAGGACAATGATCATTGGACTTAAGACTACCCTAAGTCAAGGATAATTTCATCTTGATGGTTTTTTGCTTTTAACTAACTACATCTACAAAGACCTTATTTCCGAGGCTCCGGTTAGACATGAACTGGGGGTAGGGGTGGGGCGCAGGATTCAACCTGCTGCATCCAGATACAGCAAAGTGTCCTCTGTGCTGGTTCTCCTTCCCTGAGCCTGCCCACAAGGCAAGCATATACCGAAGCCTGGCCTCACTGCAATGACCCTGATACTATTAGCTGTCTTGTCCCACTCCATGGTACAACCTGGGGAAATAAAATCAAGGATCTCAAAACCCAAGTCCCTGAAGCCCACAGCAGCAAAAAGAGAGCAGAGCAATGCAGACTCAGTTTAGGCCAGGAAAGCAAGGCCCGTGTGACCATGGATTGTGTCCCACCTGTCCCATGGGCCGGAATTCACATTATCCCCAGGCCTAAGTCTCCATTACAGTCTCAGCCTGAGTGAGACTCCTTCCTTCCTTGGAGGACTCTGCTTTCTCTGCCCTTGTGCACATGGGAGAACAAGTCATCTTCTCCACCTCTCTTAGTGTCCATGGAGGGACACTGACCAGCTAGACCCTAAGAGGCCACACCACTACCCTACGGACTCACTGAGTAAGGGAAGCCGTGAGAGAAACACAGGCCAGGGAGGCCATAACAGGGGTGTGATGCAGCCCCAGATGACACTGGGTGTCTGAGGATGAATCACACATGGGGGCTAGAAATTGAGGGGGATGTGTGGCCCTGGTTTCCAGTGGACAACAGAAGTCCCTGATGCAGAGAGGTGATACAAGTGTACAGGTGATGCAAGTTTTAGCACTTCTGGGAAGACCTCAACAAATAGTGGGCCACCCCCCTCTGACACGTGGGACATTCACGTTTCCATTCCCCAAATTCCTGTACAACAGAAAGGTACTACAGCTTGCGGACTGCATCATATGAGATACCTCCAGTAATGCCCTGTGACAATCACATTTAGTTTCTTCAATGAAATAAGATTATGTTTACTAGAGACAAGAAATAGGGATACTAAACAGTCTCAAGTCAGCTAAGATCAACTTTCCCCACCAATTAAGCTTACGATAAATTTATGGGCAAAAGAATGTGTTGTTTATTGCAGCTCTTTGGATTTTGGAACATGAAAAAAGGGACTGCAGGTGGGTATTATGAGCCTGACTTGAGATGCTCCCTTGACTCAGGCAGCCTGATCCCACAGGAGAGGTGTGGAAGGGAGGCCAGGACCGAGGCCGGCGGAGGCCGGACCAGCCCCTGCTGCTTTGATGCTCCAACCAGCTCCAACTTGTATCTGTTCTGTAAAATGAGCTTTCCCCAAAGAATCTGGTTTAATGAGTGAATTTGGACGCTGCAGAAAAGACTAAAACAATCATGTCAGAGGCTGGCAAACTTAGGCATTAAATAATTTAGGTTTTGTGAGCCAAGAAGCAAAGAGCACATGAAGGGGGTGCGGGGTGGGGGTACTTACACAATGAGGGAGAAACAAAGCCCTACAAATTTTGGAACTCCAAACTTGATTTATAGGCACTGAGACATAAACTCCATATAATTTTCATGTGTCATAAATTAATATTCTCCTGTTAACTTTTCCCCTACAACTTAAAAGCCTAAGAACTATCCTTTCCTTGTGAGCTATATTCAAAGAGATAAAGGTTATGTTTGTATCCAAAGAGATAAAGGCTGTATGTGGCTCATGGACCCTGGTTATGACCCCTGGCTTGGGTCATTCCAGGTCAAGTGGGGTCCAGCCCCTGAAGATCTACTGATGATCCCCAAGGGGCTCACGTGAAAGCCCACAGCTGGATCAGAGGGACCCAGACCCAACAGCTCCTAAAGATAGATCCTGCCTTCTAAGTACGTCATTTGGGCGGCAACTGATTTATATTCAATTTTTCAACAACTAAATACTAAATGTGGCATGTGCTATAACTTAGCAAAATCATTTTCCTGAAACACTACTTTCTAAAACTTATCTATTTTAAAAATCCAACTTTTTTTGTTGTTTTTTTTGTTTGTTTGTTTTTTGTTTTTTTGTGGGACCGAGGTTCAAACTCACAACTTCTTACTTGCCAGGCAGGCACTTGTGCCATGGAGCTATCTCCCCAACCCCAAAATCCAACATTTTTACCTCTCTTAAGTCAGAATCATGGTACAGCAGGTGGCTGTACCCTTCTTATTCATGCTGCATGTTGTCAGTGGATAGCACTGTTAATCTGAATCTTATTAACAAAATGCCCATGACATATAAATCAGTCAGACTTCAAGTCACCCTCACAGCCTCTGAACACCGACTATGCAGCTCATCAAGCCAGCAGAGCACACACACTCCCATCAGCAGGCAATCCATCCTTCTCAGGTTCTAAGACCCTACCTGGAACCCACTCTGCAGCTGATCCTCTGCTACTAACAAAGTCTAGTCCTACTTTATGATATAGGGGCTACATGGTAGACTAACATCTTATCCTGAGTGGCCCAAGAATATCCAACAACATATTAGGAAAACCCTGAATTAAAAATGCAATCCAACCCTCACCAGAAGATGGGCAGTGAGTATAGGGAAGGTCATATGTATAAATTGCTTAGCAGCAAAGATCAGGTTAAAAATAGCAGTGTTGAAGGTGTTCTTGCCATGGAACGGGAGAACCACAAGACAACCTTCCAAAGTTCTGACGTGCTGCAAAGGCAATCTGAAAAGCCAAAGCATCACAAAAACACCAATTTTCCAGGGGCCTCAGATCTAGAACAATCTTTCACTGGTCCATGTAAGTTCAGGAAGCAACCAAGGAAAGAACTGCTGAAATCTTATTCTAAGCGTCATACGTTCTTCATGCATGACATCACTGACACCTTCAATAATCATGCAAATAAGCTATTTTTAATCTCCATTTGACAGATGAGAAAAGTGAAACATGAGTTCTTCACTAACTTGTCCAAGTCAAAAGGTCAAGGAGATTATACTAGAGATCCAAAACCTATGATGTCAGCCACAGAGTCCAGTCTGAGGTTGGCCAACAATGGCCCAGGGGCTAATTTGACCCATTGTTTGGGGGTTGTATTTATATGTTGTTTGTGGTCTCTTTTCATACTCTACGGTAGAGGTGAGCATTTGCAACAGGGACCACTAAGCTCACAAAGCCAAATATCTTTACTATTGAGGCCCTTGGAGAGGATGGTCATGCTGTAGTTCCATGGGTCCTGACTATGCTACAGTCCCCTGCTTGGGAAAGGAGTTCAGTCACAGACTTCCAATGAAGTAGCATCTCTAGGCCACTCTAAGGACCCAGGCAGCTGTACCAATCACCTTAGCCATCGGGACAACCGCACCAATCACCTTGATGTTCCAATAACTGGAGCACCTGTGTCAAGAGAGCAGTATATCTTTCACTGTGGCTGTCACAGTCACTTCTCACATTGCTGAGACAAAACAGCCAACACCCAAGGTCAAAGGAGGAAAGGTTTATTTTGTAGAGCTTTCAGTCCATAATCAGCAGGCTCCAAGGCTGGGTGACACATAGTAGACAGACATAAAGCGCCATAAGGTAGACAGGTATAAGGCAGCAAAGTACCAGTCAAGCCTCTTTCTGACCATTATACTATGTCCAGACTACTAGGATTAGGGTAGCACCAAACCAATCTGAGGACTGACTTAGTAATCGCCCACCCTTAATCCACTGCACCATGGAATAAATCACACACACTAGATCCAGCCACCCTGAAATAGCCCCATCTATGACTGCAGTAAGGCTTTGGGGAGACACCTAGGAATAAGCCATAACAGTGCCCCACTCAGAGGCTAGATGGCTGGTGACCAACCTACAGAATGCAGAGTACACTTCCACTCCCTGCTGCGAGGGGCACAAGAAAGCTAGCCTGGCTGGATAATTCTGTAGACCACACAACAAGGACCAAACAGCCTTGCATAGCAATATATTCTCTCTGAAAACAGAACAAAACAAATCAGAGAACACAAACCATGACTAACAAACACAGCACATTCCATTTTAAAGTAAAGATGAAAGCAGACAAAGCCCTCATGCCATAAATACCCAAAACTGCAATAACAAATATTTTCTAATAATTTGAAATAAAATCTGAGTTATTTGTGATATTGTCCTATCATCGTCATCACCAATATTATTACATACGTGTGTCATCTTTCTCATCTTAACACCCGCATCCAAAGGGTAGAGAATGCCTTTTCCTTTATTATTATTTTTATTTAGTTAGTTAGTTACTTATTATTTTGGACAAAAGGGTACACTGCTGTAAGCTTCCAGCAGGAAATTAGAAATAAGGTTGTATC
>PVKN010004602.1:0-33061 GCA_004027915.1 Capromys pilorides
TTTTTTTCATAAAAAGGAAGAGAATCAAGAGACAGAGGGAGAGGAGAAGAGGAGGAAGAGAAGAGGAGGAGGAAAGAACTGAGATGTGCTGTGTGCATGCACCAGCTCCACGACAAATGTGATCACTGTGTACCGTGAACATTTCTGTGCCGATTTAGGGAAAAAGATGGACATCAACTGCTGCCGCGCGTGTCCTTTGTCCATAGATCTCACCCCTTCTCCGTTTTCTCCACCTGCTGGCCACACACTGGCAGTTTGGAGTGTTGCTTTTTATCTATTGTCCAGAATTTATAGTTGTTATTGTGTAGGTGAGTAGGTCTACATGAGCTACTCTTGCATGACTTTTTTATTAATTAAAACATTATTTATTTGATGCAGGGTCTTGCTGTACAGTTCAGACTTGTAGTGATTCTTCTCTCTCAGCCTCCTCAGCACTGGGATTCCAGGTGTGCACCACCATGCCTGGTTCTGAGGCCAGCATGGCATGCAGTACAGGGGATCTAACTTGGGTCCTTGCGCTTGCCAGGCAGGTGCTTAGACTGCTGAGCTATCTCCCCAGCCCTGAGCCTTTTTTTTTAATTGAAGAAGTATAAATTTATTTGGCTCATGGTTCTGCAGACTGAGGATCCAAGATCCTGACACCAGCTCTGTGAGGGCCCACGCTCAACAAAATGCGTCAGAGAGGGGTGCGCGCACACGAGGCAGGCGGAGGTAATTACCACACATTCACTCTCGCACTAACCAGCTTGCTCTCCAGGTAATGCTAGCAATCTGTTGGTGAGGACAGGGCTCTTGCGACCAACCGCCTTTTAAAAATTTTAAAAAAGAGAATAAACAGTAGTGCAAGTCCTGTTAGAAATAGTATGGGAATTCAATAGTGGCTGTTGTATTGCATAATGTTGTTTTCAACTTAGTTGTTCAGGTTACCAGACCTAAGCATTGCACGTTCTCCTATGTATCATCTTTAATTTGCTGTTATTATTTGTAGGAGGGTTGGTTAAAGATGAGCTACTGGGTTATTTTAAGAACTCTAAAACTTAGCAAATAAATAAATAAACAGATCAGATCACTTCAGACAGTGACAGATGCTCTGATGGAAGATAAGTAGGGCAGAGGGCTGGAGTGTGCCTGTGGATGGGGACACTTGAATTAGAGTGACCAGGAGATGACATTGAGCTGAGGCCTGGGGGACAAGGAGGAGCCCTAGGTGCATGGCTAGGACTCGAGAACCCTGGGGGGACATCAGGTACACGGGGATTCGGAGGCAAGAATGGGTGTGGCTGTTGGCAAGTCCAGGTGCGGGCAGTGGGGACAGCAGCTGGGTCACATGGAAGCAGTGGCGCTTGATTCTGCCTGGTATGTGAAGTTTCCAGAGGATTATGCACAATATGGGGATGCGGGTCTGTTCATGCTTTCAGGAAATTACCCTGACTCTGCAACGAGCAAGCAAAAATGGGGTAGGGAGCCAGACCAGAGCCCTCTGCGGTCACCTGTGTGTGGCAAGAATGTAAGTCTTGCGCCTCACTACGCAGGCTGTATGGGCAGCCAACACCAGGGGGCAGCACTGAGTATCGTTGGTCTCTGTCCCCAGAGCCCAAGGCTGAGGTGAGGTTGACCTGAGCGATGCCTGAGACACTGCAGAGCCACAGCAGATAGCAGGGCCTGGCTCTGCAGTTGTGGAGCCTCCCTCTCCTGGGAAACTCAGCTCCCAGTGGTTCAATCTGAGCACCAGCCACACGAACCTCTCTTTGTGCAGAGACCTGACTGCAGAACTCCATCTACCACGGTCGGGGTGTGTGTGTGTGTGTGTGTGTGTGTGTGTGTCTGCAGTCATCAGTTTTCCATTACTATAATGAAACAGCAGAAGCTAGGTGACTTTATAGAAAGGTTTCTTTAGCTCATAGCTTTGGAGGTTCAAGGACACAGTGCTGGTTCTGCTCAGCCCTGGCAAAGGGTCTGTGGCACATGGCATCGTGGTGGAAGAGAGTGTGTCCACTAGAGCAGGGCTACACTGAGGGACAGGAAGCCAGGGAGGAAGACCAGCGGGACTAACTGGAGTCCTTAGAGATCTACATGAGTCTGTCTAAGGGGCTGCTTCTCTTAGTGACCAAAGGACTCCCTGCGAGCTCCCCGGCCCATGAGGCTACCAGGACCTCCATCACTGCTGAGGACCGAGCTCCCAGCACACGAACCCCTGGGAGAGAATGCGCAAGCCACACCAAGCCACAGCAGGGTCATCCACAGCCATGTTCTGCAACTTAAACATTTTTACTGGGAACTGAATCCATGGTCTTCCTACTGAGCTACATTCCCAGCCCTTTGTTATTTTTTAAAGTTTGGGACAGGGTTTCACTAAATTGCTAAGTTGCCTAGGCTGAGTCCAAACTTGTGTCCCTCTTGCCTCAGCCTCCCAGAGGGCTTGGATTACAGGAATGCACCATTATCCTGGTTTCTTCTGAAACCTCTAGAACCCTGTGACCTCTGCTGTCAGCAGGAATAGGAACCCCTGCTGCCATGTAAGGACCTCAGGTGAGATTGCAGATGAGATGACATCACCTCCTGCGTCAGCAGGACGTGGTGGTGCTTGCTCTGCTGATAATGATGATGTCTGTTACTTCTTATAATCACAGGCAGTCACTTGGGCCAGCAAGATAGCTCAGTGGATTAAAGTGCCTACTGGGGTTCCATCCCTGGCATGCTGTGCCAGCCCCACCCCTGGAGCACACTGAGCCAGTGATTGAACTGGGTGGGCATAGTGGTGTCCGTCTGTAATCCCAGTGCTTGGGAGGCTGAAAACAGGAGAATCACTATGAGTTTGGTCTGTGTAGAGAGACCCTATAGGCCCTAAGCTAAAAAAAAAAAGTTAATATTGAAAATGTAAACATATATATTGCAGTAAGAGACACACTGCCACAAACCAAAACCCTCTCCCTTACCTTTGGCGCTCTGACCCCACGGTTCTCGCCGCTGCTGGAAGCAGTGCTCGAGGTTCTCTTCTGTGCGCGTCGCTGTGAGCTGTGAGAACAAACACGGTAGCTGCTGCCGAGCGCCCTCCAGCAGAAAGGCAGGCTCGGAAAGACACTCCACGGTGTCTTCACCCACCAAATGCGCTGGATCTGGTACCGTGGGTCTCCTGGCTCCTCTCGAGGTCGAAATGACTGTGAAAAGGAAGCATTTTGAATTGGTTCGAGACACCAAGGCGCAACTAAAGACGCTTGTGAAAGGACTTCCAGAACAGCTGTAGGAGGTGGCGAGGGCACAGGGATAGGCGGCTTCTAGGCAATGGGAGTGATTTTAAGGGAGATTCATGGCACAGTGTCTTTTGCTGCAATAAAAATATCAAATACTCGTGGTGCTGTTGTTTATTTATTACTATTATTTTTAATGTATTTGGTTGCAACAGGATCTTACTATGCAGCTCAGACTTGTGGTGATCCTCCTGCTTTCAGTCTCCCCAGCGTTGGGATTACAGGCGTGTGCTATCACGCCTGGACTGTGGTTGGCTCAATCTGCCATGGGAGCTGGGCTGGCACAACATGTGGTGCCAGGAATGGAACTGCGGTCTGTGCACTTGCCTAAGCTTGCCTAAGCAGGCACTCTAGTCTGCTGAGCTACCTCGCCGGTCCCTTATTATTTTTTTTTTTAATCACACTTCACATCCACAGAACGGTGGTTGAACTGAGCTCTGCTAGAACTCAGGACCAACAAGGACCACAACAAGGAGTGCCCATCACTGAAAGTGTGGCATTGGCCATGGACCTGTGGGGCGACTGGTAGGACCGGGCCAGGAGGAGCCCGAGAGTGGGCTGCAAGCCTAATGGGGTGAGACTCGAGCTCCTGGCCTCTGTGCTGTGTGGCACTATGGATGCACTTGAAGGAGATCGTGCCAGGGAGGCGCGGGGCCCACAGCTTAATCCCATCCCTGTGGGGACCTCCAACCTAGCCCAGAATCTGCAGAGTTGGGCCCAGTGTCAGACCCACCTGATTCCTGGTCACTGGGGATCCACCTAGGGCAGTCCTCAGGTAATGAAGGAAGACAGCAAGAGACACAGAAAGAAATGATCTTGCTCTACACCATATTTGTGTTTGTGCAAGGCCCCAAGCTTGGGAGTGAGATGGTTCTGAGATGCTGGGTGGGTTTAACTCCTTTAAAATGTCTTAAGTACCAGTTAGAGGTGCTAAAAGTTTCAGCCCCCAATTTTAGAAAGTTTAACTGCTTGTGTGTGTGTGTGTGTGTGTGTGTATGCACATACGCACTCTGGGGTCTGACACCAAGGCCTTGGCGCTGAGCTGCATCTCTAGTTCTTTTTATTTTTTGAGACAGGGCCTTCTAGTTCACTAAACTGCCCAAGTTGGGCTTAAATTTGTAATTGTCCTACCTCAGTCTCCCACCCAGCTGGGATTAGAGCCTGTACCACCAGGCCTGACTAAAGTTGTTTTGTGTTGGCCTCCTAGGTTACCTTGTCCTGAAGCATGGCAGGGGCCACCGATCTGGTGCTCTTGCCTGTGGAAGAAGGAAGCCGGGAGAGGTTCTTGGCACAGTGCCTCAGAATCCAACAAAATGGTGGGATCTCCTCAGGAACCGGGTGTTTTTGATCCCTGTTGGGGCTGGGCTCTCTGATATCTGTCTGTGTCATACATGGGGGCTCCCTGTCCCTTGCCAACGGGCAGAAAGCTTGGAGAGCAGCTGCTGAGACCTAGGGAGGGAGACCCAGGGAGTCCCCCTTCCGGGTTATCCAGAAGGCCAGCATTGGGGTTAGGGACTGGGAGTACAGGAGAGGGTCCAGACACAGCTGCAGGGGCAGCTGGGCGGGAAGAAGCCCCACCCTCAGGGTGTGTGGGGCTGGGGCAGGACCATGTGAGCTTGCCCCCATTCAGAAGGGAGAGTGGGTAGGGGAACAGAATGAGAGCTCAGTGTCCAGGGATAGGAATGGAACACAGGAGGAAAACCCAAGCTTGAAACTTCTGAACAAGAAAGAATGAAGGCTTCCAGGGAGGTCAGATGTGGCATTGCAGGCCCAGCAGCCCAGCGTGCTAGGAGGCTGCAGCAGGAGGGTCACAAATTCCAGTCCAGCCTGGGAAATTTAATGTGGGAAGGAGGCCCTGCCTCAAAACAAAAAATGAGAAAAAGGCTGGGGATGTGGCTCAGTGACAAGGTGTTGAGTTCAGTCGTGTACGCTCTCCTCAGCGGAGTAAAATAGGAAGTGCGAATTCTGAACAAGCGCAAGTCATTGGGAAAAAAGAGATTTGGCAAAGCCTGTATATACAGTGAATTAAGGTGAGCTCTTCCTATTTGAAATAAGATAAAATAAAATGTATGAGTTAGAATAAAACCAAAGCACAGAAAGAGAAAGTGGGGAGGGAAGGAGGGAAGGAGGAAGAGAGAGAGAGAGAGAGAGAGAGAGAGAGAGAGAGAGAGAGAGAGGGAGGAGAGAGAGAGAAAGAGAGGATTAAGGTGAAAATTTGGGTGCAGGATTGATACTAAAAACTGCGAATGTAAACGACAAGAGCGTGTCAAGTGTGTGATGTTGGGTCATGTGCACCTTGCTGTCTGGAGGCAGGTGGGGAAGGGAGGAGCTGCTGGGGTGAGTTTGTGACTGGACTTAGCCAGAGGGGTCCTTCCTGTGAGGAGTGTCCCTTGGGGACAGGGACCAAAGGCAGCCCGAGCCCTTGCTATGACTTTCGGGTCTCTTTATGTGAAGGAGCCTTAGGGCTTTTGTGGCTCTGGCATCTTTGCTCAGGAAACCTCAGAGACAAAGTGCTCCCCAGTCTCGGGCTGAAAGTATAACCAAGTGGTTGAGAATGAAAACCCGTAGGGTCTGCCCCTGACCCCTGGAACTGGCCGCCTGGAGCCGCCCTCGAGGGTCACTCTGAAGCTTGGGGCCTTTGCTTCAGTTTTGTTGTTGTTTTACTTCTTTGTGTAGTGCTGGGGATTGAACCCCTTAACCTTTTTTTTTTTGTATTTTAGGGAAAGGTCTACAGGGTGTTCAGGGTCTCACCACTAGATCAGAGTTATAGTGATCCGCCTGTTTACAGCCCCCCAAGAGCTGGGATTACAGGCATGCGGCATCATGCCCAGTCTCTGTGTGCTTGGGGGGCGGGGTGGGGGATGAAACTCCTGCTCCTGTTTGCAGACGCTTTAATCTGCTGAGCTATTTGGCCACCCCCCCCTCCCTTTTTGTATGAACCCAGAACTTTTGCCTGAGTTATATACTGAATGACTTACTTTTAGCTAAATTGCTAAATACCCTAACTGGGCTTCAACTGTGGGATTTTTATACGGTGATTAATCCCTTTGTCACAGGGCCGAGTGCTTAGGGGAGTGTGGGTCCTGACCCTACACCCCTTTCTGCTCCTTCCTCAAGGGTTAGCCGCCTGTTCAGCTCTCTCTGCATCGAGGGAGCCTTAGCCATCATCTCTCTGGGACGTCAGTGCCTGCCCCGTGGCACAGGCAGTGTTGTCTGCAGGCTTCGGAGCAGCAGGCAGCTACGCCATGCTGGGTTCCAACAGGCCCTGTGTGGGGTGTTGGACAGGGTCCGTGCACATCTGGCCACATCTGCCCTTGTTTTCCCAAACATCTTTCTAGTTCTGTCTTCATATAACCTGGGGCTGAAGTCTGGGCTTCTGGGAGCATCCAGACTATATATGCACCTGGGAATGCTGGGAAACCAGGCAGGGGAGAAGACTCCAGGACCGGCCAGGGAAAGGACCAGACCCTGCATGCAGGGTCACACATGCATGAGGACAGGGTGACCAGACCTAGGCTCAGAAATTCACCTGAGCAGGCTGAAGAAGTGTCCCCACAAGAAGAGAACGAGCAAGTTTCCTACCTTGAGACATGCTGAGAAGGAGGAGCAAGACTTCTGCTGGTCGTCAGGTCTCTCCCTGTATGGCAGTCAGCCAAGCCTCATAGCAAAGTGGCAGCTAAGGGACATAAGGGGCATGGGGAAGGTGACAGCCCAGAAGTGGCTGGTGGTGGTGGGGACACCAGGGAGAAATAGAGACCATCATCCTCCAGGTTCTGGGACGGCCATGCCTGCAGAGTCCCTTACAAGGAAGGAGAACAGGAGAAGCTCCTGGAGGAAGGAGCCCCAGCTGCACTGGGGACCTGGTGGTCCCTGCACAGACTTCGAGCACAGGGTGGCTATGATTCTGTCTGAGGTCAGCATGTCCCAGGGCAGCGAGGACCACTCCAGCCCCACTGGTGTGTCTCACGCAACCACGGCTCGTGAATGCGGGGAGCTCATGGAGGCCTCTCCATTCTCGAAGCCCCTGCCAAGTCTGCCACCAAGAATAATAAGCATTTAGAAAATAATTATACATCTGGACAAATCTGTTTCAGTCTACTGGATTGAACATAATCATATTAAAACATAATGAATACATTCAAACACACAATGCCTGATTAAAGTAGTCACTTGGAAGAGGAGCTGGGAATGGGGGCTGGCTGGTAACCAAGCGTGGTGGCCAGGGCCCGGGCCTGTGGAGAGGCTGGCAACTCCGAGCCAACGCAGGCTCATAATTGATGTTCCTTGTCGCTTCTGGGTTAGGTCCTGTATTGGTCAGGCTTTTACTTAGAGGAGCAGATATAATACAAGGAATGGATATTAATACAAAATATATAATATATAAGGAATTACAAGATTGGCTTCAATAGTCAGCCACAGAGTCAGCTGAGGAAGCGTGCAGAGGGCGTCTGCACACCCCAGACTGAAGAATTCAGTCCCAAGGTCTGAAGCTCACTGCAGCGCTCCATACAAGGCAGCTGATGGGTCTGCGATGGAAGACTACAGAGCCTGCGATGGAAGGCGAAAGATCCAAGCTGGAGGCCGAAGAGTTTGCGCTGCGAGCCAGGTGATGAAGTCCAAGCTGAATGGGAAGACTGAAGCTCTTCCGACCAAGTGAAACATCGACTCCTTCCTCAGCCCCTTTATATGGTCTCTGTGCTGAGTTACTCTGAGGTGGGCCCATTGTGCCCTAGGGTAGGACCAATCGCACCCAAGGACTGGCGCTCTAGGGAGGAACCAACTGTACCCCAGGGTGGGACCCCTGCTGGCTGGGAACCGGGCAGCTGAGTCATCCAGCCAGGTTGACACAGTGTATCAACCAGTACAGGTCCTAATTTTCTTCCTCTCCCGAGACTTGCTCTCATCTGTACAGACTCCTTGTTGTTCTGAGACTTGATGTTTTCACTTGACTTTTGATCTTTCACATGGTGTGGTCAAAAAGTATGGTGAATGTTTTAAATTTTATAATGGAAGGACAGCAAAAGATACACTGCTGCAAATCCTTCTCAGGGCCCTCTCTCTCACTCCAAACATCTATCCTATCAGTCTTGAGCCTTTCTCAAGCAGTTCTGGAAATCCTTGTTTTTATCTTTTCTTGCCCTCTCCTGGCTCTCTGGAGGTCCTGAACTGATTAAAAACATTTCCCTTCCTTGTCGCTTTTCTTTTTAATTTTTTGCTACTGGGGATAAAAGTCAGGACCTTAGCCGGGTGTGGTGGTGTACGCCTGTAATCTCAGCACTTGGGAGGCTGAGGCAGGAAGATCAGTGTGAGTTTGAGACCAGGCTGGGTTACAAAAGTGAGCTCAAGGCCAACCTGAACTGCACAAAAAGACAAAAAAAAAAAAAAAAAAGTCGGGACCTTGCCCTTAGGAGGCAGGCGCTTATGCCCCTGAGCCACCTCCCCAGCCCTTTCTTGTCACCTTGCTGCTGGGGGTGGGGCCAGAACTTGCACTGTTTCAGGTCCAGTAAACAACGTGGATGAGAGCGCAGTGTCATGCTTTTATGAGCCTGCCTTTCCACTGGGTGAGCGGAAGCAGTACTCACCGCAGTTTTTATCATTTCTTAGAAAGACCCTCATGAAAGAGGACTCCCAGAACTGCTTCAGAAAGTGGTAAGAGCGATGGGATAAATATGGCCAAGGGGGCAGAATATTTTGCGAGGGTTTAAGGTCAGTGCCTCTTGTCATACTAAGAATTTAAAAATTTAAACATCTACTGTATTTTTTCCACTACCCCTGGTATCATTTGGGATGGGAAGAGTGGAAAGGAATGCAGATGCATTTAGCACCCCAAGTCCTGCTCCCGCTGCGCAGGCATGGCATCCTTGGCAGTGCCACGGTGGGCGTGCTGCGCCGTGTGTCCTCAAGGCGAGGTGACAGCAGGCAGCAGTGTCGCAGTGCCTCTCATACCCCAGCTGGGCCTCCCTCTGTGTGACATACTGGTCACATCCCCTGGCTCCCATGCCTGGGTGAAGACTCAGGCTCCCCGGGAATCTCAGGGATGCTGAGCCCCCTCTGGTTTCGGGGTGCAGCTTGGCCAAGGGTGCCTCCCATGCGGATTCACACTGCCCCACGCCATGTCCTCAGCTCCCCGAGGCTGCTCAGTCTCTGGCCTGTGCCAGTCCATCCTGGGCATCCATGGGGTGCCAGCACTGCAGATGGAGACTGGAAGTGAGCATGATGGGGTGACAGGGCTGGTTCCACACTAGTGGGCACCTGCAGGGGTGCAGCTCCACCAAGGGTAGGGAGACTGAGTCTGGGCCTATTTGTTTTTGTGGAGAGTCCTGAACCTCAGGCGAAGGTCCAGAGATAGGGACCTGGGAGCCCTGACCAAAGAGCCTGCTCACATCTGCTCTCAGGGTGACAGGAACAAGGCCAGGGGGACCTTCTATGTCCCATAGCCACACTACTGGGGACACAAAGCCTAGTCACTGCTGGGTGTCCAGCCTGGTCACAGGAGAGACTTGCAGAATGAGCCCAGAACTGGTGCTCACAGGCGGGTCCCCCACCCACAGACAGGTTTTTGATTGCTGATGTTGGGTCTTGTTACGTTGTGTGTTTTGTGTGTGTCACTTTCCCACCAAGTGCCTTCACGCTCTGAGGCACTGCCAGCATTCTTAAAATCAGCTGATTTCTTACTCTGGCAGGTTGGACTTTGGCTACTTCTTCTCACACATAGCCTCGGCTACAAGGGGCGTTCCTCACAGCCAGTCAGCAAGTCAGGCGTGGTGGCTGCCCGTTGGGACAAAGCAAGCCAGGTCATCCTGGTCTCCTGTTCCCCAAGCTGACATGTGACAGCTTGGCCTCTTTAGGTTTCCCTTGTCTTTGTAGACATTTGAATCATGTACCCTGTTTTTACTTATTTCTTAAAAGGGGCTATTTCACTGTTGGTATTACGCTTTAATTTTGGGGCTAGTTTACCAAGAATACTAGGGCAGGGATTCAGCTCAGTGGTGCTGTGCCTTACTAGCATTTGTGAGGTCCTGAATTTGATTCCTGGTGACTCCCCCTCAAAAAAAAAAAAAAAAAAAAAAAAAAAAAAAAAAAAAAAAGGAATGTTAAAGAAAGCCATCAATGTATCTAAATTTGTCTTTTTTTTTTTTCTCTGTATAACAGGGCAGTGCACTCAAGGCCTTTGCACTGTGCTACACCCCTGCTGTCTGTCTCAGTTACTTTTTACTGATCGCTGGAACAAAATACCAGACACCCAAAATGAGGGAAGGAAAGGTTTATTTAGCTCACAGTTTAACGTTTCAGTCTATACTCGGCTGGCTCCCAGGCAGAGTGGCACATGGCGGAGAGCAGCAGTGCACGGCAGCAGAAACAGCGCAGAGCAAAGGGAAGGGCAGCAGCGGCAGCCTCTAGCCGGCCTCGCCCCTTTCCTTTCGTTATAAACCAGCTACCCTGGGGCTGGGGTGTAGAACTCACGCAGTGTCTACGGCCTCCTCTTGCACAGGTGAGGAGGATGTTTACAAAGAATCCTGGCTTTCTGCTTAGCCACTTAATTAACTTCTCAAGTTGACACAACGTATCAACCGCCACACCAGTCATTTACATTTTTTTCCTTTCTTCGAGCATACGCCTCCTAGCTCCACTGGCCTGAGCCGCTGTCCATCACATGTCTCACTAGCCTCTGGTCCTCCGCTTCCCTCCTCTTCCCTCCCGCCTCTCCATCTTTCTGCCTCCTGTTGCCTATCTTCCCTACTTTCATTTCTTTATCTCTCGCGTTCGTCTCATCAGAGGCCAGCTGACAGCTAACTTCTCGTGGGTGGCGTGCTCCGCTTCACGCTCTGGCCTTCACGCACTGTCTTCCAACAGATGCGGTTTCCTTGGCTTTGGAGTGGGAAGGAGGGACCGGAGGCGGGGGCGGCTGGTCACAGGCGGTGGTGAATGAGGCGCCAGGATGAGAGCTGGGAGGAGAATGGAGGTTCCTCATAGTCAGCTTGGGTGGACCAGGGGCCGTGGGGCTTGACAATGAGTCATTTCTATTCTTACCGCTCTGGAGGCTGGAAGTCCAACGAAAGGAGAAAGCAAGGTTGGGTTCTGGTGAGGGCTCATGAGGCACCATCGGTCCGTGGCTGAAATAACGCTCTCTGCCCTTCCCTGCTCACGAGGCCACCGAGCTGGCGGGCTGGTGACCTGCACTGCCGCCTGATACAGCGGGGGTGAGGGCTTCGTTATATACCAGCTATGATTGAAAAATACGGTGGCGATTACAAATTTTAACTTAAACAATTTAAACATTGTTTAAAAGCCAATTACGGTAACAGCCACGTTGCCACTCGTCTCCCTCCCCCGGCACCCGACGCTCCATTCCCGCTGCTCTCGCCGCTTCCTGCAGCATCCCGTGGTCCTCATGCCCGAGGCAGCGCTGTGCCTGCCGCCTCCACGTCCTGAGCTGATTCAAAATGTTTCCCGGTCGCGATCATTTTGACTTTGGGCAAGAGCCAGAAATCACGTGGTGCCAGATCTGGTGCCCGAGGTGGATGGGGACAAGGTGTGAGTTTTTGCACGTCTGCCTTTCGGCTGGCTGGCGCCCGGCAGCAGCCTTCACGCCTCGGACCGACGCTCAGGAAGCGGCCCTAGGGAGCTGCTCCAGAGAGGGGCGGGGATGGTGGGATGAGCGCGTCGCAAGCCAAGGGGATGCAATGTTTGGAGTGGGTTTCATGGCAAAGTGTTTTATTTTGCCTTTTTGTGAAGAATTCTAGCGTTTACCATCATTTTCTGTCATCCCTTCTGGAGCTGGAGGGGAGAGAACAGCACTAGGGAAGGAAATAAAGGAGGAGGGGGTCTCGGGGAGCGGAGAACCAGACTTCCCTGAGCATGGAAAGCCAGGGGCACGGAGCGCACGTCCCGCAGGCCCTGGCTGTCACCGCCCAGCCGTCCTCAAGGACCACGAAGGGCTGCAGGAACCTGTGCATCCACCCTGCACATCCACCTGCCTGGTCCACTGGGCAGTGCGGTCCTGGCGTTTCCCATCATCCCTACTATTGGATAATCTCTGGAAGTTCTTAGCACCCTGTGGTGAAGGATGGGGCTTGGGGAGACCTTTCTGTCACCTGGCATAGGAGCCTGCAGCCTCAGGAAGACCTGAAGCCTGTCAGGGAGGCCATGTGGCCCTTGGAAGCTCCTCAGGTCCTCTGGGTCTCATCTCCGGAGACCGGCGGGTGAGCTCCTCTTACAGGCCACTGGTGTGAGTGCGGAATTTGAGGTCTCAGTGAAGGACATTCGGTGGTGTCCACCCAGCATGAATGGTTCTGCCCCGGGACACACGTGTTCCCACTGCCGTGCCCAGCTGACCTTCCCCCAGCTCTGTCTGACCCCAGCTGGATCTGGCCCATCCCGCCTGCCCACCTGTCAGGGGTGGGAAGACCCAGATTTGCTGGTGGTTAGGCTATGAGCCGCCAAAGCTTACTTGTTCTCAGGAGTATTTAATGTTCATCGGAGACTCAAACCCGGAGTGCTGTGGGGGTAGCGGAGGCACACACCATGGGAACGGGAGTGTGAGAGTGTGTGGCAAGTATGTGTGGTGTGCCGTGTGTGGTATGTGTTGTATAAGGTGCAAAAGTATTCCATATGGGTGTGTGTGACTGCATGTAGGAGTATATGTGTGAGTATATGTGAATGTCTTGGTGTGTGTGGTGTGTATATGGACGTGGCATGTGACTGTGTGTACATGAGTGTGATGTGTGTGTGGCATGTGAGGGTGTGTGGTATGTGAGTGTGCATGTGTGAGTTGTATGTGTCCATGAGTCTGAGTGTCTAAGCCTGTTTTCTGTCACTGTCACTGAGCACCAGCTAGAGTGGCTCCCACAGGAGGCTCCCACAAGACCTCCATTTCTGGTGGTCCTGGGCGCCAGAGGGCCAAGGTCGAGGGGTCCAGGTACTTCTCCCAGTAGTGACTTTGTAGGGCACTGAGGTGTCCTGTGGAAGCCAGGATGAGCTGTCCCAAGAGAGCCCCTTCCACAACTAGCCAGTCGCTCCACAGCCTGTCCTTCGTGACCCTGTCACTTATGAAAAGTGTCATAGTTCCCACCTCCGAGTACCTCGCAGCGGGCTTAAATTTCAGCATGAATTTTTTTTTGGGGGGGGGAGATTCAGATCATAGCAGTGAATGTATAATATGTGTGAGCACGTGTGTGTATGCATCCATGTGTATACATGAGTGTGGGTACATGTGACTGTGTGGGGTTTTGCATATGGGTGTGTGAATGAGTGAATGCGTGTGTTTAGCAAAAGCCCCGTCACCACCCCTGCAGGGCACCTATCAATGACACAATGGGGGTGACTCCAGGACTGTGGGGTGCCACAGATCTGCTCTAGGTGGCTGTAGGGTCCGAGCCAGCATAGCCTCCGAGGACATTCTCAGGGAGCTGTGGAAGCAGCAGCGGTTGTGCCCGGGTGGCAGAGGGTGACCCCAATGTTGTCCTGGCAGGAGAGCCAGGCCAGGGCTTTGACTATCACTGTGTACTCTGGTGGATCCTTTTTAGGGTGTGGAGAGGGACTCCAGGGGGAGCTGAGGACACCTGGAATGTTTCTGACTTGTCAGGTGACTGATTCTAGAGACTTCCTGCGTCAAGAGGGGCTTGAGGGAAGCCGCGGCTGAACTGGGAACGCAGGATATTTTTTCTTGTTCAGCTTGGTTTTCCCAAATGAGCATCAGAGGGGCAGAGGGGTAAGGCGGAGGGGGGCACACAGGGCTCCATTGTGTTGCAGGTGACAGCTGAGACCCAATTGGCCACGCTGGGTGGCTTCGGGGAAACTCGGTAGTCCAAGTCCCTGTTTGGGACCCACCTGGGCACTGCCATTGTCTGGGCACAGGCTCCCATGTGGCCTCGGTCCAGATGGTACACTGGATGCCATGTGGGCAGCTCCTAGGGGCCAGGGCCACAGCAGAGTCCATGGCAGAATTCTGGGCACCTGCTTTGGGCCCTGGATTTCTGAACACGCTTGTGGGGGGAGCTGTGTTTTACAACCACCTACAGGTCAAGCCTAAGTAGGGAGTCGTAGTGTTTGTGCAGGATTCTAGGTGGGTGGAGAGACACTGCCGGTGACTACAGGGGGCCTGCCGGGGTGCTCTGATGGCCCTGGCTACTTGGATAAGGTCACAGCTCAGCTCACCCCTAGGCTCTGCAGCAGCTCCATGGGCCGCTGCGAGGAGCTCCGAGGACAGCTTGCATGAGCAGGGGTTCAGAATGCCTCGTTCTCCCTCTCCCCAGCCCTGTGACCCAGTACCTCGGTGTCTTCATCTCTAAAATGGAGCTAATATTAATATTAATATTAATGCCTGCCTCCTGGGTCACGGTGAGGAGTATATCCATAAATCCACAGTCAGTCCTTAGAAATAGATCAGACCAGAAGGTTAAGACTCCTGGGGCTCCTTTTATATGAGAAACCGTAGATGTAAGTAATCTAAAGAACAACAACAACAAAAAGTAACACTTGTGTATCGCAAAGATATGTTAATAATTAAAAACATGTTTAAAAGAAGCAGCTTGTCTGGTGAAGAGAAGGCGTTAACTTCCGCAGAGGAGCTGGGGCTGGTGGAAGGGCGGAGCACTGTGTCCTGCTGAGGGAGGCTGCTGGCCTTGGGAAAGGGACACCTGGGTGGTTCTCTTGTGAGGATTGAGGTGAGGACCGAGGACCAAGGACTGAGGTAGGACAGCGCAGGTCCCCTGAGTGCCTCCTGTCCCGGGGAAGACTTGCGGTTTCCTTGTCCTTTGAAGTCAGACTGATGACATACTCCTCTTCAACTTGGTTACCATTATTAGCAGTGACAGGCCTGCCACGTCCCTCACAAGTGGTCTGAGTGCTGCCACACCCCTGGGGACAAGCACTGTCACGGTCTCTCCTCAGTGCCTACTGGCGTCCCTTATTCTGGGGGACAGCAGAATGCTGATGTCCTCCTGCCATGGTTCCTCCTGGACTTATCAGTTGTGGTTTTTCTCTGAAGGACATTGCTTTATGAACCGTCTGGTTACCCTAAAGGACAATTTCTATAAAAAGACAGGGTGGCTGTTAGATTCTTTCAGTCTTTTTCTTTTCAAAAAATCATTTATTTGGTACAGGTCTCGCTATGCAGCCTGGTCTCGTAGTGATCTTCCCGCCTCAGCCTCCCCAGTGCTGGGATCACAGGCACGAGCCACATTTGGTGGCTTGCTTAGTGCAGGGCCAGCATGGCGTGCCATACCAGAAATTGAACCTGAGTCCTTGTGCTTGCCAGGCAGGTGCTTAAGCCACCGAGCTATCTCCCCAACCCAGCCATTGCTTCTTAAAAGTCATGAGTATCATGGCGGTGACGCCTGTATCTGTTTCGTAGTGACTTGTGCCGCTGTGTTTGGTGGCGGACATGTCTTGCAGTTGGTTCTTGCGCGTGTGGGGGCGTTCCTCCTATCTGCTGGGGCTCAGGAGCTCCAGGCTGACGCCCTGCGCTTCCTCTTGTGGTCGGATGCACTGGAGGTGGGCTTTCAGGCACACGGTCTGTGCCCCAGGGGTGCGAGCTGCTGCTGGGTTCGTTTGCTTGCTTGGCTCCCTCTGCTTTTCCTTCCTGCTCTTTCCCTTCCTTTTCTGCTTCTCCTTTTCCTCTTCCTCCCTCCTTTTTCTCCTTCCTCCTCTTTTTAAAACTCATTCTTGCTCTGTTGCTTTATAGGTAGTGTTGGGGATTGAACCCAAGGCCTTCCCAATGAACCATGTCGCCAGCTATCTTTTTTAAAATTTTGACACGAGGTCTTGCTAAGTCACTAAGTTACCGAGATGGAGCTCAAACTTGTGACCCTCTTGCTTCAGCCTCCCGGAGTGCTGGGATTATGGGCACACGGCACTGTGCCAGCTAACAATACTTTGAAGCCTCTTCAGTAATAGAACTGATATATGAGTTCAGGCTGGTATTTCTATTTCAACTAGGGTTCAGGGGTTTTGCTTAACCTTAAAATTTTATATTGATAAATCTTTTGTCTAACATAGAAAGTCTTGGTTCCTAATGGCATTACATGAATATCTTACTTATGATTTCTCTCTGATTTTTTTTTTGTGCCCTGAGAACATGACTCACTTGGAAAGTACCATCAAAATATTGTATTTTAAAGTAACCTAATCTTCTTTTTGTAGATAAGTCAACTACTAAAATAGTTGTGTTTGTGTGTTTTTATTTTCTAATTTTAAGACTTGCTTTACTTTTTCCTTTTGATGTGATTTTCTAAATTTGCGAAGTTCCAATTTATTTTTGTTATTATGGGTCGATTCTGCCCGTTTATGATTTATTTTAGCTCAGAATTGCTTCCGCTGGGTCCTGAGTGCCGCTCCTCATCACACTGCTTCATTAAACTCTGCTAACGTACAGTAGGATTTTCCTGGTTTGCTTCGGGGTCTCCATATAGAAGATCATATTACCTTTAAGAACAGTTTCAATTGTTTCTTCTTTCCCATCCTGTGCCTCTAACTGCTTAACCTTTGTGCTGGTTAGTGCTCGTAATGCAGAACTGATAGTAGCAGAGGTAAATGGCATCTCATTAAAAAAAAAATAACTCTCAAGTCTCTTAATGTTTCCTGAAAAGTGAGAGACCCAGCTGACTTTTGGTCCTACATGGAGTTGTGTGTCTCTGTGCTAAGGAAATAGCCATCGTTCCTTATTTTATTATAGTTTTCAGCTTTAATCTCTTGGGGCCACTGGCAGCACTTGACTTGTGTTTGGTGGCACCAGGGACGTTGTGATGTTTTTTTACCTGTGTGAGGCTGAGCCAGGACATGGAGGGACATCAGGTCCTCACCAAAGGAGGGTAACCGGGTGCTTCCGAGGACTCAACTCTGGTTTCCAGACTTGGCCTCTGCCTTGATCTAGATGTTGTTTTTGTGGGAGCCGAGTGGTCTTGGACAGAGCTAGGAGAAAACAAGGTTTCACTTTTGCATCACTCCTAGGGCCTTAGTATGTGCTTTGCAGCTTTAGGAACTCAGTGGGCCTTTTCTGTGTGCTGGAGCAGTGGTTCTGGTAGTTTGAAAAATGTTTTATTTACGCTTTGAACATGTACTCCTTAGTATTAAAGTATTTCAAGCCACAGTGAGTTATCGCTTCTGCAGTGGCAGGAGGCAGAGAAGCAGGAGGCAGACTGGAACCTCCTTCGTGACCTCCCCTGCACACACAGCAGCCCCCGGGCCTCACGTGCCAGGGCAGGTGGTCCTTGGCTCTGGCTTTGGGGCTGGCAGGGGCTCACACTGCTTAGCTCTTTGCTCTGTGCAGGTCCACAGAATGTCATCCAGCACAACCCACTCCCTGAAGCCTCTTGTCCAAAGGACAGCTTTCAAAGAGTTGCATTCCACTGTAATGAGAAAGGAGCTTCCTCACAGGTTGAATACGACAGCACATGGGTTGGAGAGATCTGATGAGATTACAGTATCACTGCACTATGGAGGTTCCTCAAGCAGCTAAAAACAGGGCTACCATTTGGTCCAGCTACACTGCTCCTTGGGATATGCCTGAGGGAATCGAGGCCAGCCTTCCTTAGGGACACCTGCATGCACCTGTGCATTGTGGCACAGGTCACAACAGTCAAGAGATGAAATCAGCCTGAGGGGCCCTCAACAGATGGATGAAGACCTATGCTACGGACACACGCGGAGTATTATCCAGTCATAAGGAAGATGGTGGACTAGTGGACCAATCATCCACGCCCTGAAGCAGTGCAGGCCTCAGGGTACCATTACTAGACAGTGGGTTTTCAGCTTTGGTGGTTGTGATTTTAGACTTGTCTTGATTACTCTTCTCTCATTGCTGAGACAAAATATGTGACACCCACAGCTCAGGCAGGCAGGGTTTATTCCCCTCCCAGTTTGTAGAGGATGTGGCTCAGGCCAGCTGACTTGAACGCAGGGTGGCATGGCACAGGGGCAACAGCTTAAGGTGGCAAGACAGCAAAAATAACAAGAGCAAAAGGGGGAGAGCGGGCCTCTTTTCCTCCCTTAGAGAGCATGAAGGCTACCTGCCCTAGGGCTGTGTGGCACTCATACTAGCTCAGTGCCCTCTTGTTGTGTGGGTTCAGGATGCTTGCAAAGTGAGGAGCCTGGCCCCCAGCTCAGTCAGTCAACTTTCTAAACTTCTCAGATGGACACAATGTGTTAACTGTAACAGTGTTCCCAGGGGGACCCAGCCACATGGGGCATGCTTGGTGGTAGGGAGGAGGGACAGTCAGCTCCCCCGTCACAAAACCTCAGGGATGGGCTGAACTTTGAGGCTGAAAGGGCGTGCACTGCCTGCCTCTGTGTCCTGTGTGCTGGTGTTGCTTGAACTCCTAGCAGGCAGATGGGACAATAAAATATCACTTCCACCCTTGGCCCCCTCAGAGTTCAAATCAGGGCCCATCTGAGCAGACTGGATGCTTAGCTTCGCCTCCTAGCTAAGGGAAGGAGGATAAGGACTGCTGTGTGCACCGCACTTGCTTTCTCTCAGGCATTTGCGTGCTCTTCACAGGTGAGGGAACCAAAGCACAGACAAAGCGAGTGACTTGCTCAGGGTCACACAGCCTGGCCTGTCGGCAGCAGTCCCAGGATTTGCATTACACGGTGTGCTTGGGTTAGTCATGCTCTTTACAAACCCCTGCTTGGGATTCTGTATATCACAGGCTGGTAAAATGACAGGAGTGTGGAAGGGGGATCCCAGGTAGCCAGCAGTGCTCTGTATAGACTTGCTGGCTTCTGCCCTAAAACTCCGGCTAAGGCTCAAGGGACATTTTAGGTGGTACAACAAGTGGGTAAGGGGCTGGGGAGATAGATTGGGGGTCTCTGAGACTGTGGCAAGCACCGTGACCCAAGTTCAATCTCAGCACTACATGCCATGCTGGCCACCAAGACCAGGGGTGGTGGCTTGTGCCTTTTATCCCAGTGCTGGGGAGGCTGAGACAGGAGGATCACTATGACTCTGAGCTGCATAGTGAAACCCTGTGATAATTAATTAATTAAAAATTTTATAAAGTGGGTGAGTTACCTAGTAGAACAGAAAACAGAAGAGGACACTGACGTGGGCTGTGGAATTAGCCTGCTGCTCTCACATCAAGACTGGGCTTAAAACCCAGCTCCTGGCTGACTGTTGAGGTGATGGAAGTAGAAGCAGTTGGCAAAGGGCCTTGGAGGACACCATGGAGAAGCCCATCGACCTTAGAATGTGCATCAGGAGATGAGATCCGCAGTTAATTTGGGGACGATGAGCCACTTGAGAAAAATTTAGAATTTATGGTGGTTCCCCAGATACAAGAGGTCATGGGGAGACTCGGGTTTCTCCTGTTTTTTTTTTTTTTTTTCAACACTGGGGATCAACCCCAAGGTCTTTGCACTGAGCTACATCCTCAGGCCTTTTTGAAATTTAAAAAAAATTTTTTTTAAAAGACCCTTTCTAACTCACTAAATTGCCCAGGTTGGACTTGAATTTGCAATCCTCCTGCCTCAGCCTTCCAGAGTGTTGGGACGCCAGATGTGCACTGTGACACGTGGCTAGGAGCCTCTTGTCTCTGTGACGGTTTTGGTTGAGGAGGGGGGATGCAGGGCCACCTCCTATGCAGATGTGAATGTTGGGTTCCTCGGTAACTGGCCACGGTGGCAGATCCAGGATGCAGGGAGAAGCCTGACCTCCCCCATTCCTGCCTCAGGCAGCCCCAGCTGGGCTGCGAGCAGAGTTCTAGTGGGATGGCTTTGAGCTGGAGGAGCTGGCTCCGTTTTTGGCTTACTGGTTCTGTTTCTGAGACACAATCACTCGGGTCACAGGGAAGGGTGCCAGAGGCCAGCTGAGTGGCAGGAGAGCTGCTCCAGAGAGCTGTTACCTCCAGGGCCTTGCTCCTTGGGCCCCTGGGCAAGTTCCAAGCAATTAAGTGGATTGGGTTCTGCACTCTGGGCCGGGATCGTAAGCATCCTTACAGAGAGCTCCTGGCAGCTCGGGGCTGGCATGGCTGCTCAGAGGGCATTGGCGCCCTGCCCTAGTGTCCACTGTGCCCAGGGAGCTTGCAAGGGATGAAGCGTTGCAGTCACAAGTTCTTGCCTACAGACTTAATTACCCTCTTTGGAAATCTGCATTTGCCACTGATCACAACTTTCATGGTGCTGGGGTCGCCATGGCAACTAAAAGCATATCTGAAAATAAAATGTCACTTTTTAAAAAATTTCTACTGTAATGACACAGGAAACTTGTTCCTCCTGTTTAACTTGCGAGATGATGAGAGGAGACAGAAAGCACACACGTGTGTGCAGCATGTGTGGGGAGGTGGGCGCCCAGGGCATGTGGGTGTGTCACCAAGCGGGGCAGTGGGGTGACGAGGGCTGGGCCAGCCGGAGCAGCACATGCAGCTGTGTGCAGCTGTGTAGGTGTGTCGTGTGTGAAGCACTCGGTGTGCGTGGCCCAGGGGAGGGGCTGAGCTCAGCCTGGGGTCACATGGAAGCTGCAGGTATCCTGAGTGGGTCTGAAGTAGGCTGTAGTAGGTGTCTGAGGGCCAGTGCTAGTGTGTGTGTGTGTGTGTGTGTGTGTGTGTGTGTATGTGCATGCATACATTATTTGGAAAGATATGGCTATCCATTTGAAAAACTGTCTATGGGTGTCTCTGACGTCTCAGGCCTCTGAAGTTCTACCCAAACACAGGCAATACAGCCCTTCTTCTGAGATTGGTCCACTCTGTCCCACATTTTTTGGGGAACCAGAGACATTAAAGGTCAGATACAGTAGCGTCCCAGAACCCCTGAGCCCTGGGACTTGCTGGTCAGGGCAAAATTTGAAGGACCTGGCCAGAGTTCGTGGCTATCTTTCATGAGCACTAGCAGGGACTCCTACTACACACAGGGCTTTGGACTGATCTGTCTCGATGGATATGGATGGGGCTGGTATCCACAGGTGTTGTGTGTACAGCTTTACAAGAGTAAAATGTAATTAACGCATGCGTAACGCACAAGGTTCTTCAAGTGTTCACCTTCTGAAAGTCACTTGCAAGGCCCCCTCCATGCCCCAGTGGCTGGCTTCTTCAGGGACCATGTCCCAATGTGGGAATGCACACTGGTCGGAATCCAGAGGCTGGAAGGAGCTCACGAGGATGCTATCCAGGAAGCGACATTCAGGCCTGGGCAGAGGGAAATGGAAACTTAGCTCCCTGTGGCTGGGAGGGGCCATGGTTCCTTGTGCTGTGTGGATGTCCCCACGGCCCAGCTTTCTCAGAGGAGGACTGAGTCTGCGGTGACCTGGGCTTCTTTTATCTCATCTACATTCTCCACTATGCTCTCTGAACTTCATGTCCCTAGAGATTCTTTTCATCATCATCATCATCATCATCATCATCATCATCATCATCATCATCATCATCATCATCATCATCCTTCCCGTCTTCCTCCTCCTCCTCCTCATCATTACTTTTAACTTCACTGTGGAGCTCAAGAGAATTAATATTTATTTCAATACAATAATATGATATTCAATACTAGGGCCATGGGAGGAAGATTGAATGTTTCCTGATAAACATTTATAATATTAGTGTCACTTCTCCTTTATATTTTATGATTTAGTGTTGTTATTCTTGTACATTATAAAATATGCTTAAGAAAAGAACAGCAGAAGAGAAATGTGACAGACAAGATTCTTCCTGCTGTTTTCCTACTGAGCACTCGGGCTTGAGGGCCATGCAGTGGACATCTGAGTTACTCTCTGCCTAGAATTTTTCTTCAGTGCAGTATTGGGAGGGAGGGGACAGACTGGGAACAAACAGCAGGACAAGTAGGCCCAGGGGAGAGATGCCTTGTCCCATCCAGAGGAGAGGCCCAGCTCCAGGGTGGCGGTTCAGAGGGGGCGATGGCTGAGCTGAGTGATGAGATACCTAGAAGTCAGTGGCCTCCCCAAGGGTCCTTGCTTGGACCAGGAGAGTCTGTGCACGGGGTCTGACTGCGAGCCGGTCACAGGTTGTTCTTGAATGTTCCTTGTGATGCTTCAGAAAGTTAGGGTGATGTCGCCCTGGCTTTACTTGGTTACGTTGTATTAGCACATTTTCCTGATACTTCATAAATACACATTGCATCCTGATCCTTTGAACCTTCTCTTCTCCTCCCCTCTCTCCTGTCTCCTTCCATTCCTGGATCCTCTTCTCGTATCCTCATGGTCTACCTCCCTGGTCCCCATCCTCTCTGTCCTTCATCTTGCTCTTTATATTACTTATATGTTGGGTTCCTTATGTAAGAGAAACATGCCATCGTATGCCCTTCCACGTCTGATTTGTTCCACCCAGTACTATGATCTCAGGGTGCGTCCGGTTCCCTGCACCCCATTCAAAGTTGCCCTTCTTTACGGCAGCGTAGTGCTCCCTTGTGTGTAGACGGCAGGTCCTGTGGGTGGGCACCTAGGCTCTCCCAAGATTTAGCTGTCATGGGCTGTGCTGCTGCCAGGGGTGCAGGGGTGCGCTTGGATGACTACGACACATGACTTGAACTCTCTTTCTGGAAGGCATCCAGGAGGGCCATCGCCGGGCCCAATGGAAGTCCTGTTTTTAGTTTCCTGAGGAGTCTCCACATTGATTTCTGTACTTTCCATGCCCACCAACGGGAAGGGGCTGCGTTTCACCACACCCTCTCAGCATCCGCCTTGCCCTGCTTTGGTCCTGGGGGTATACGTGCATGTCACAGGCCCTGGGGACCCGGCAGCAGCCTTCCCCATCCCTAGCTGTTTCCAGCTCTGCTCCTTCCTCTGTGACTGTGTCGCTCTTGATGTCAATAGCAAGAAACAAATCCTGCTGCGCAGAGCCGGGCGTTCTTCAAGTTGGCAGCTGCTATAGCTCTCTCCCTATCGCTCTGACTCCAGTGGAGCCCGAGGGGCCGGGAATGGAAAAATACCTGTGAAGATGAAGGTTGGTTCCAAAGGCACATTATTGGTCTGCTGTTTAACACCCTCCGGTGACATTGAGGCCTTATTAATAACTAAACATCTGTCACAACTATAATTATGTTTCTCGTGCCAGGCTGGAGCCGCTACCTTGTCCTGTGTAAATACGGACAGGAGGGCGTGAATTATTTAGGGCTGGGCTCTGAGGAAAGCATCACCCGGTGAGGTTTCTAGTAAGTTTCTGTCCCTGTCTTGCAGAGCCTTCGCCTCCGCTGATGCTCCTTTGATGTGCTCCCCGGTCTCTCGGAGAACATCGCCCTGGACCCCCGATGCGGCTGCCTGAGCAACCCGGAGAGGGGAAGCCTGAGAATGAGAAAAAGGGGAACGGAAGAGCCCCGGAAGGGGGCGAAGAGCCACCGCCGAGAAGCCAGGCCCCCGACTTTCCCACCTGGCAAGTCTTCTTCCCCCAACCCCCAGGACCTAGATTGTTTTGCGACCCTCAGGTAGGGGGTGGTGCGGGGTCTGGGGGCCTCTGTTGCCCTGCGTCTGGGGCAGAGAGCGTAGCTTGTAACGGTGACGTGGAGGAGGGGTCCCCCCAGAGGAGGAGTGGCCCCGCAGGGCTTGGGGGATTCTTATCACGCTGCAGAGCCCACTGGTTTCCGGGTATTATTTAGGCGTGTGCCTGGGCAAGGGGACGGGTCTGCAAACTGACCATCGGAAGTGGATTGCGAGTTGGGGGCCGGCTGCCTACTAGAAATTTCACTGGGCTTAGTTTCAGAATACACAGTGCACCGGCTGCAAACGGGACCTTTTAACGGTCATTTCAGTTCATCCTCATCATAACCCCCTGAGGGGGGTGTTATCCTCATTTTCCTATTCTTCCCCAACATACCCCCATGAGGGTGTTATTGTCCCCATTTTTCTAGGAGCAAAGTAAGACAGACATCGAGCATTTGTCCCAGACACAAAAGCAAACCCAGGCTCTCTCCTCAAGTCTTTCAGTTTGAAACTCACATCATCAACTTGCCCTGCCTTGTACAGGGAAGAGGTTGGTTCAAGGTGACAGGTTTAGAAGTTACCGAGCCACGTGCTTCCCTGGGTTTCTGGTTTTGCTGTTGTCCATCCCTGTGTTGTCCCCTCCTCCCCCGGGAGACATCCATAGCTATAAAAACTCAAGGGGAATTTCAAGTAGGGGTGGTTTTGTGTAAAAGGAGATGTTCATCTGTGTGGTGCTAGCATCCAAAAATTGGTTGACGGTGAGTCTCTTACATGGACATGTTCTGGAATTATCTCCCTAAGACTGTTTGCAATGGGGCTTCTAGCTTTCTTTGTCACCAGCTGACTGTGTTTATAGTGGGGACAGTGAGTCTAGGGCTAGGTTTATGGAAGGATAAAAAGGAAGTGGCAAGATTTCTGGTGACTGCAGCTCCCAATTTTTAGCAACTCCTCGAAGGAGTGGGTGGCTGGGTTACAGGGTTCAGGTGCAGGATGCTGTAAGACTTTACCCAGAACCTTCTTCAGGATAACTCACTGTTTGGGAAATCAAGAGTGAAAATGACCCAGTCTTTGGCCAAGGAAACCCTCACCTACAGGGCAAGCCTTTCTCAAGAGCTGTGAGGAGAGCTCTGGAAGAGGGAAGGAGAATCTGGAACTGAAGAAAGCTAGCATGGGCTCAGAACTTGATACTGCTTGGGAAAGCTAGCCAGGGGTCAGGGGAGCTCCTGGGAGCGGTTCCCCCAGCCCAGCTCATCTTTTCCAGGGCAGGAGTCCCCACATGAGAGGCAGGTCCAGTCTAGGGTAAAGTTCCAGTTGGCCTTGCCCAGCCTGGGCAAGGAATAGCAGGCTGGGCACTTCAGCCTGGGCAAGGGGTGTGCTGAGGGAGGAGGTATGACTAGGCTGGAGAAACATTGCCACATGTCCTTGGGAGCTGGGGTAAAGGCAAATGTGGCTCAGACAGAGAGAAAAAGGACAAAAGGACAGTGTCTTTGTTGGCATGAAGATATCACACTGCAAACGAAGAAGTCTTTGGTGGAATCAGAAAGATACTCCCATATTGAAAACATCTCCCCATATGATCCTGTTAGAGGCTACCTAGCCATAAATTAGGCAATTGATTTTACCTATCTCTGAGGGTCAGCAACAGCCCAATAAGTCAGCTTCTCTCAGGGAACCAGCTACTCCTCTGGAGGTGAGCATTAACATTTTGGGCCCCAGGGCTGAAGGTCTCCAGGCCTCCTGACTGGTTTCCATCACACATTCGTACACTATTGGAGACCCTTTCCACGGTCCCAGTTATCAGGAACCTCTGCCTTGAGTCCCCAGTCTTCTTCCCAGGGTTATGGTGCATGGTGAGGAAAAAAAAAAAAAAAAAAAAAAAAAAAAAAAAAAAAAAAAAAAAAAAAATAGGGCTCTGTGGTGATCAATGTTCTCTGGGGACAAAGAGCAAGGACCTCCAGCTCGCCACCACTAGGCGCCACTTCAGGCGGGATGGAGGATAAGGTGCATTTCCTGGAAGAGCATGGAAGTGGTGGTGGCTGAAGGGCAGCTCTAACATCATAAAGGAAACAAGCTAAGATGCGTGCCCACACCTAGGTATCAGCTTCCCTGCATTGTCTTCAGCAGACCTCACCCTGGGAGTGTCACAACCTTATCATCCAAGAGGAAGAGGGATTCCACACTGCAAAACAGGCCCACAAGGCAGTGCAGAGAGGGCTTCAGGCAGAGTCTATGTCAATGGACAACGTGTGGTTCCCAACAATACACCATTACACACACACACATGCATGTATGCACGCACATAGTCACATACATGCACACACAATTAACACACTTTTGACTATGCCTTTCTTGGTGGGCACAACCACATATCCTCAAAGATTTCTTTATGCATCAGGCAAAGAGGGAGAGCCAAGGAGAAGCCTAATAAAGTGGGGCATGGGAGGAAGGTCTGTGACTAAGGGTTCAACACCAGGAATTCAGCTGTGGAGAGCACAGGGAACAGAGCTCACGCTGTCGTACCTTTTCTATCTCTGAGCCACAATATCCAAGGAGAGATCTATTTCGTCACATGGATTTAGAGGACTCAGTCTATGGTTGGCCGGCTTCAAGGCAGGGAGGGGAGGGTGGGAGGACTATCAGAAGAAGAGTGCTCACCTTATGGCAACCAGGAAGCATGGAGGGGGAGGCGCTAGGAAGGAGGTGCCCCTTCCAGGTCATACCCCCAGAGTCCCACCTCCTCTGTCCAGACCCCACTTCCTCATAGCACATTTAGCTCTAAGCTCCTCAGTGGATTAATTTACCCATGGTCTGATCACTTTCCAGTAGCCCCACCTGTGACCATGTGAGCCTCCTGGAAGACATTCTAGGTCTAAACCACTGCAGCCCATCAGGAGCATATTTTCACATCCCCAGTAGCAAATGTCCTCACCGTGTCCTGCCTACTGTCCTTCAGCTGTCTGTTTGAGAGCCTCCTCCAGATGTGACATAACCTGTCTCTGAGGTTAGCCTACACTCCAGTGGCATGATGGTCCTGCCAGGTGTGGGAGGGTAGACAGGATATAAAACAGAGAAGAGTCTCCTCAGCATGTCCTTGCTCCATCCTCCAGAGCACTTCCCCACCTCCTGGTACCACTTGAGTTCCATGCAGCAGAATACCAGTTCAGTTCATAAAAGTGAAAACAGGAACAGGTTAGAAAAATTCAGCGGGGATAGCAGGAGGGTGTCTCACAGAATCCAGGCTAGCAATGCAGTTGGTCCTCAGGAATGCAGGGGACATCCCTGAGTAGTCTAGAGGGATGTGGAAAAGCCCAGAATACTCCTTCTCCCTGGTTTCTCAGTCCATATGAAAATAATCACTGTTGAGTTGCTGTTCATTTGGTAGATAGTCTCAATGGATGCATTACTCTGCCACCAAGAGTTGGGAAATCTCTTCCTTTGGGACAATACTGTCATAAGAATTCAGGAATTCAATGTTTTTAGCCTTGTCACATTCCTCCCAAACATCTCCATCCCAATTTACAGGATCCACGCTTTGCTGATCAGTGCCCTCAGTGTCGCTGCAGGTACTCTTTGGGGCTGGGCATCAGGTCTGTGCTCTAACTCAGCCAATCACATCAGGAGGGCTTGTGTTTGGTTTTCAGTGGCTTCAGCACTAGGGCTAAAAGAGCGAAGATTTCCCTTCAGGACACACTGGGAAGGCTTTTGCTTGTTTGTGCACGTCTGGAGATCATGCTTTTCCTTTAGTACTTTGTCTAGAGATGCTAAGAGCAACCAGCCAGCATCAATATATTTCTTATTCTTCCAAAAATATTCAAAAGTATTGTAGTCACTGAAGCAGTGAATTACATCTCACAAGTGTTGAGTTAAGGCAATGAAATGGATTTTATGTTGCATATTATTTTAAATAGTTTACATCGTAAATTATCAGGATCCTGTATATTATCAGAAAGACTACAGCAACTCTAGCTGTCATCACATTAGAGGAACAACGCCAGGAACCAAAAACTGAGTAGAGGATTTCACCCTTTTAATTCTATTTCTCTAAACCACTCTTGGTAGTAAAATCTTCATATTAGTCAGCCTTCCTATCCCTGGGAGAAGATACCTGAAGTCCACAACTTTAAAGAGGAGAGACTTATTCAGCTCATAGTTTCAACTGGTTCAGTCTGTCATTGGCTGGCTCCAAGGCAGAAATGGCACAATGGAAAGGCCCGGTGGAGGGGAGCTGCTCACTTCTTGTAGCTGGAAGTACACACAGAGAGAACAAAAGGAGGAACTGGGGCCACTCTGGTTCCTAGAGTTGGCCCTCTAATTTGATGGACTTCTGCTGAACCTCATGCCCACAGGGACCCGCTTTTTCCAGTCAGGGCCCATCTCAAAACACATGAAATTTGGGGAGGATATTTGAGATCTAAACCATAGCAACTGGTAATGAGTGAAATGAATAATTCCAAGTTCACTCAGACATGGCCTCATTATCGCCCACTCCTGATCAAGTCAAGAGCGTCCAAGGTGGGACAGGGAGATAGTTCAGTGGTGTAAGCACCTGCTTGGCAAGCACAAGGTCCTGAGTTCGATCCCTAGTACCTGAAAAAAAGAGTGCCCAAGCGGAGGAGGGCCAGCATATAGGAAGGACCATGGACATCGCCACCCTAATATGTGGGCAGAAGATGAGGAGGGGCTGTGAAGTGGTGCTGGGAGGAGAGCAGCTCACAAAATCCAAGGCCAGCAGTGCAGCTGGTCTTCAGAGAGGCAGGGAGCAAGAGTTGAGAGGGATGCAGGAAGCACCCGGAAATCTACATCTCCGTGGCTTCTCTGTCCAGAGGAAATTAATCACTGCTGAGCTGCTGCCCACAGTCTCGATGGATGCATTACCCTGCCACCGAGAGTGGGGAAATTTTGTTCTCTGGCAAAATTATGCCAACAGAATTCAGGAATTGAATGTTCCCAGCCCTGTCAAGTTCCTCCCAAACATCTCCACCCCAATTTAAAGGCACCCATTCTTTTCTGATTAGCATCTGTTTCAGTGACTTTCTTCTTGTTGCTGAGACAACAAAGTTGGAGGAGAGAAGGTTTATTTAACCCGTAGTTTGTAGAGGTTTCAATCCATAATTGGCTGGCTCTAAGGCAGAGTAAAATAGCAGAGGGACATCACAGCAGAGGAATGGTGCAGGGCAGGCAGAAGGTAGCAAAGCAGCAAGTGGTAGCATCAGCCTCCTTCTGTCTCTTGTAGTCTATCCAGGCTAACCCAGCCTTGGGGCAAGCTGCACTGCCACCCAGCTAGGGGGGGCACCTTAATCCTAGCATCACGCCATTAATTCCAGCTTAATCACACACCCATAATTCCATGGTCATACTCTCTAGATCCACTCCCCTCCAAAAAGCCCCACTGATGAGTCCATGAGGCTTTGGGGGATCTCAAGATGCAAGCCATAGTACCATCTTCACTTGAACTGCAGCTACTCTTTAAGGCTCAGCATTAAACTTGCTCCCCATAGTGCATTTCCAATTGGTGGTCAGCTTATTACACCCAGCTGAGTTGAACTAGCATGATTCTGGGTGCAAGAGGCCCATCTGATGGTTGTCAGCAGCATAAAAAGCAGAACAGGAGAAGCTGTCTGACGCTGTTGGGGATGCTGTTCCAAGAAGCTGTTGGAGCTGTTGGAAGCTGCTGGTTCTCATGGGCTGTTCGGCTGGAGGATCTTGTCACGCTAGTTTTCCAGGTCAACTTTGGAGGAGCTCCGGTCCTCATCTTGAGCATCACCTCCTGGCTCTGGAGGGGAAGATGGTGCACTGCTCAGCCTCATGAAGAAGCTTGTGACATTGGATTTCCTGGTGGGAACTCAGCTTTCCTCATTGCTGGAGGAGCTCAGGACCTCACTGTGGCTGAGGACGGCTGTGGTACTTCTGGGGAAGCCCTGGTGCTTACCTTGAGCATTGCTTCCTGGCTCTCAGATCGCTCAGCTTGGCACAGATCCTTCATCCCAGTGGCGCAGACTTCCTCACTTCCACGGCTGGCCTTTGAGCCTTTCCAGTACAGATCTGTGAAGCAGGACTGCGTGAGACTTTGTGGTGGGCTGTACGCCTCCAGTTGGACTTGTGGGGAGCACTGTTATGAGCTCTAGGATCTCAGCTGGACTCATGCAGGGTATTAGGATCCAGGCCCTCAGCTGATTCCTTAGTGCTTGGTGTGTGGACAGATTTCCTGCACTTCTTGTATATGATTCTTGGGTGATTCCTTCTAAAGTAATATTATAAAATGTGTCCTGTATTATATTGTTCCCGTTGCAAAAGCCTCAAAGCATGGCACTCCCCCTCACTCTAACTCCTTGAGATACTAGTTTATATTCTGCTTGGGAAGGTAGTTGACTATCCATTCAGTGCTGGTATGTTGTTTTCTATTAAACCTGTTAATCAGAGTCTTCCAAAGATGGTACCATGTAAACTAATATGGTAAATCCTCTCTGGTAGAACAAAAGCATCAGGATCGATAAAGCTGGCCAGGGGAGCCGAAGTGGAGAGAAAACTATGGAGGACAGGAACTGTTGAAGTAGTACTCTACCCTCCCAACCTCTGTCCTCTGAGCTCGGTCTTCTCCTGCTTTTCAGCCTGAAGGGTTGCAGAAGAATTCCCTGGCATGTCTGCCTCTGCCTTTGCTGAGATGCGGCCAGGCTTTCTCTCCAGGTATCTTGAGGAAACCACTTCAGATGGGGACCTCCGCCTTTTTTTCCTTTCTGTCACCCATGGGAGCAGAACAATGAGGAGATGACAGTGTCTAAATTGCCTTGGTCCTGGCTCCTTGGTCTGGGGACCTCGAAGAATGTTCTTTCCCTATCGAACAGATGATGAGACCTGGGTCTGTTGGGATCAGGTGTGCAGTTGACCAGGGGTGGTCAGTAGGGACACAAGGCCCCCGAGAGGAGAGTTTCCAGGGCAGTGAGCAGTGTCCAGGTAGCTTCAACAGAGTCCATCTACGTAAACAACTCTACTGTGATGGCACTGCTGTAGCCCAGTCCAAAGGAAGATTTGCTCACATGGGAGAAGTGGATGTGCACTATTGATATATGAGCTTAAAATAACTCATGTTCCAAACAAAGTGTTTTTTAGTATTTTGAAATGAAAACGTGTAGACAAAGCAAGGATTTAGAATGCATGACTCATTAAATTGCTGACTCTGAAAGGAATGGGAACTCAAAGGGAACTTTTCTCTCCCCACTTCTCCCTCCCACCCCTGTTCTGAATAGCTTATAAAAAGAGTCTCTACATAGACAAGACCCATGAACTCCCTGGGATTTATGGCCCCTCAGCCCTAAGGGTGAAGGAGCTCAGCCTTTAATGCCCGGTCACTCAGTTGGCCTCCCTTGCTAGCTTGGACTCATCAACCAGAGTCCCCTCCTGCAAGCCCACCCTCATTTCCCCCCACATCTCTGATAGGAATCCGGGGGCTTCAGTGGCCTCATGCTGGCCACTGCTCCTTCTGGCCCCAGTGCTTGGTTCTGCTGAACCTCAGCTGTACTGGACTCATAACCCTTAAAAAAGGTGTGTTCCGAGCATTAAACTCAGGAGCTACATCTCCAGGGGGAGTGTGTACCAACCAAGCAGCGCTGCGGCAGGAAGCAAACCCTCACTGCGCCCTGCATGGTCTCAGGCTTGGCCTGCAATGGAGGGCTGGGTCAGAACAGCAGTGGTGTTCAATTTTCCCTTCCCTTTCCTTCGCTTCCCTTGCCTTCCCTTGCCTTCCCTTCCCTTCCCTTCCCTTCCCTTCCCTTCCCTTCCCTTCCCTTCTCTTCCCTTCCCGTGTCTTTTCTCCTGCCTCTTCCTAGACTCAGCCAGAGATACTGTTGTGCTAAGCATCTAGTTATCCTTCAGTCTAGTCAGGTTGACACCTAAAATTGCCATCACCTGTGTGTGGTATAGGAAAAATCTTAGCACATAGAAGGTTCAATGCTCTTTGAGGTTTCATGCACTTATGGGGGAGATGTCCTAGAACACATCCCTGATAATAAGGGACCACCTCCCCAGCAGTGGCTTCCCATAGCTTTTCCCATCTCAGGATGTGGAACATTCCAAGGGGAAACCTATATGGATGCAGGACACGGGCAGGTGAACCTACATAGTCATAGCCTTCAGCCCCATGAAGGTCTCATGGTGACTCAGCACCTGGCCCAGTCACCTCCTCGTGGTCCAGCAGGGCTGCTTTAGTTTCTCTTACACTTCTAAGAATGATGTCACTTCCTCTAAGACCCCAGGCATAAACCTCCAATTGCCTGGATGCTCTTTGCCATCTTTTTGCTTCTGTGCCCATCTTTACCCTCCCCTGCCCACCAGGATGCAGTGGGATCCCTCCACCCATACAAGCCTCACCCACCACATATTGTGGCCATCTATTTCCTGCCACCCTCTCTTCAGGGACATAATTCCATCATTTATACCTCTTATGTCTACTTCCAACCTCTTTTTATTCTTTCCCTAGCATACACATACATTTTTCGATATCATTTTTTAAAAAGCTGTATCATTACTTCAAACTTTTGAAAAATCATCACCTTTCGTCTATGCATCATCCTATCTTCCCGTAATGTGCTCTGTGCCCCATCTGACCCTATTCTGGACAGAACAAGGAGCAGGAGGATCTGGTTCAAGGCGTCAGCAGGTAAAAGCTGGACCCTTTGTCATAGTTTACCTGGGAGTTTCTAAAAATGTATGTGTTTGCAGTCTCTGCACGGTAGCTCAGGAGATTGTCAGGTCGAACAGGAAATCTCCTTGGGCCCTTCCTGAGAGTGCACCAGGCTCCCAGGAGCCCCAGGGGGGAGGAGCTTGGCTGTTGCATGCCCTGTATCAGGGTTCACTAGAGGAATATATGATTTTATAGGCAGGTTTACAGGTTTACAGGGGCCACTCGTGGAATCAGGAGTGGAAGAGTGCAAAGTGGCCATCCACGTACCGCAGAGCCAGAGGATCTAGGCAAAGGTCAAGGGCCCCGAGCTCACTGAAGAGTGTGCTGTCAGACGGAGCAGAGGGACCTGCGTTACAAGGCTGAAGGGTCGAGGGTAGAGGCCTGCGGGATAAATGTCCAAAGGTGACGGCAAAGACCGCAGCTCCTCTGAAGAAAGGGGAGACTTCCCGCTTGCTCTTCTTGTTCCACCAGGCTACAAGCCTGTTGGTTAGTGCCACCCGCATCTGGGCTGGGTCTTTCCTCTTCCACTTGAGGCCTACATCTTCGTCACCACTGGACACACTGAGGGCTTTGCACTATGGCTTCTAGGCATTTCTTAACTCCTCAACTGGGTATATCACAATTAACTACCACATGTCCCTTCAGTAAGCATGCATTGATCATTCTTATTACCATAGCCATCTTTTCCCTTTCCCCTTTCTTAGCAGCTCCAGCCATCCAGTTGGGATTTCAAAGGATCGTAGCTAAGAAACTTTCAGTACCCACCCCCCCCCCCCC
>PVKN010004603.1:0-32954 GCA_004027915.1 Capromys pilorides
AGTGTTGATTTCTTTCTCAGACTCATCTCTTTATGGTTGCAAGATAACTTTCTGCCCTCTCACACCCCATTCCAAAGTAAGAATGAAGCTTTCTTCTTGCATGTTAACTTTTATTATGGAGGGAATCCTTTATTTCTGTCCAAAAGACCTGCCCTTCGTTGCTTATCTCCTGTGGCCAAGGAGATGCCCACCTTCCCTGGGCACAATGCTATTGAGATTTGAACAGACCTGAGTCCTGTGAACCAGGCAATGGTAGGACTTTTCTCAGTCCTAATCCTCTTCTGCCCTTGGCTGGACTGATGGTATCAATCTGCCTCTAGCATAACTCAGCATAGATAGGAGGCTCTTGGTCCCTGAGTCACTTATCTAGGTTCATACCTCTTGCTGTGTGACCCACCCAGAGGTTACTTTACCCCTCTGGGCCTGAGTTTTGTGATCCCATTAAATGAGGATATAATGGTTCTGCATTGTGTCAGAACTTGCTGAGATGATGAAATGAAATACTCTATGCAAAATGCTTAGCGCAGTGCCTGGCATACAGTAAGCACTCAGCAAAAACTAGCCATTGGCACTGGGTGTGGCGACACACGCCTGTGATTCCAGCACTTGGGAGGCGAAGGTAGGAGCCTTGGCTACAAAGTGAGTTGAAGGCCAGCCTGAACTACATAGTAAGATCTGTCTCAAAAAAAAAAAAAAAAAACAAAAACAAAAACCTTGGCCATTAGTATTTTTTTGGGGGGGGCGGGGAAGGGTCATCTTCTCCTCTGAATTCTTCTGTCCTATGTTATGAAGGATTTCTCTCTCTGAGGTTGGCTCCTCTTCTGCTCCCCCTAGGCCTTCTTTCCTGAAGTTGGCCCCTCTCATTATGTGGCCCAAACTGGCCACAAACTCACCATGACCCTCCGGCCTCAGCCTCCTGAGTGCTGAGATCACAGGTGCGCATCACCGCACCTACTTGCTCCTTTTTCTTGAGGCCCCACCTGCTCCTCCTGGTGTTTCACAGCCTCTGAGGCTCACCTTGGGGTCTGCCCTAGGCTTCTGTCTAGCTCTTTAGACCAGAAGTCCCTGCTCTGATGACATCAGTGTACAAACAGGGAAGATATCCTAAACAGTGCAGAGAAAAAGTGAAACACGTGCGGAGTCTAAGGGAGCCTCTAGTTAACTCTCAAATGTCTGGGCCTGGCTTTACAAAGTTCTTCAAGTTATTCCTGTCTGTCTCTCTTCTTGGGCTGTGAGCATCTCAGGAGAGGGACGCAGATCACTCACCTCTCTGTCACCTTGCTGCACAGGAAGACACCCAATGCATGAGTAAGTCGCTCTGCCACTTCCTCTCTACATGACTTTGCACAAGATCTTTCCTGCTCCAAGCCGGGCGTGGTGGCGCACACCTGTAATCCTGGCACTTGGGAGGCTGAGGCAGGAGGATCAGTGTGAGTTTGAGACCAGCCTGGGCTACAAAAGTGAGCTCAAGGCCAGGCTGAACTGCATAGTGAGGCCCTGTCTCAAAAAGACCAAAATAAATACATAAATAAATCTCCTTCTCCAGACCCAATTTCAATATCTACCAGGTAAAGGACCACAGGAATGGAGAGTTGGGCTGCCTGGCATGGCCTCTTCAGGGCCTCTGGTAAATACTGTCCTCCTGTCTGAGGTAGCAGGGTGGGCTGGGAGGGGCTGCCAGACTGTTTAGAGGAGCTTTCTGAGACCCAGTAATAGGTATTGGCTATTAACCCCTGCAGCCCCGGTGGCCCCCTCTGTGTGTCCCATCCCCTGGCTCACCAGCCTGGCCAGGGGGACATTCATTCCTGGAGGAAACCTCGGTACCAGCCCTCCTCTCAGGCCTCTGGACAGGCTGTTCTTGTTTACGACCCCCGTCCCAGGGGAACAGGATTGCTCACCCTGCATGTGATTTGAGAGGGCAGAGTCTTTGAGCCCTGGAGGAAACTCAAGCCCCGCCAGCCACTTGGCATCGGAATGCTCAGCTGGTCCCCTCTTGGGTGAGGCTCATGTGACCTGACCGAGGCTCAGCTATAAATATCAAAGGGGCCTCAGAGCAAGACAGAATTCGGACACCAGGAGGAGACAGCAGAGAGGATCTGAGTCCGTGTTTTGTAGCCTAAGCAAGAAGCTCAGGTCAGTTTAGAGTGAGACAGGTGGAGACTGCAGCCGCACCACCGGGCAGTATGGATTATAAACCCAGCCTGATCCCCGATGGGAACCCCATGGAGAACCTGGAGAAGCAGCTGATCTGTCCCATCTGTCTAGAGATGTTTACCAAGCCTGTGGTCATCTTACCTTGCCAGCACAACCTCTGCCGGAAGTGTGCCAACGACATCTTCCAGGTGAGGGGGGACATGGCCCGGCTCCCAGGGCCCAAGGTGCTTTTGTGGTTCCCTTCCCTCTCAGCCTGTGACCCCTGCAGCCAGGCCTGGCTCTTCCCCTGCTGAAGCCACCGGACCAGGCTGGGGGTGGGGAGGCAGCTCTGACTGTCCCGGGCCTTCTCCATGACGCATGTCCCCTCCCCACCCTGCCCACGCTGCTGCCCAGCACTGCGCGCGCTGTTGACTCCCTAGTCAAGAGTCAAATGCCTCAAACGATAAGTGGGGGAGGCAGGCGGCAAGGAGAGAGAAACCAGACTCCTGGGCCAGAGCCAGCTCCAGGGTGGCAGGGGGCCCAGAGCTTTGGGAGGGGATGGCAGGGGGGCCCTTTGGGGCTGTCTGCTCCAGTCTGGGGGAAATAGGGCTCCAGCTTCCTGAGAAAGGACAGGGAGTAGATGTCTGGGCTGGGAGGCAGAGTTCAAGGTCCCCGGGGGCATGACACACATGTCCTTTCACTGCCTGTTAGGGTTTGTGTCTAGCTGTCCCCCCAAGCCTCATGTGGTCACGAGGGGGGCTTCTAGAGCTTATGATAGCTTCATGGTGTGATGAGGGAACTACGGGCATGAGAGCTACAGGGCAAGCAGCCCGCACACCGTGTAAGGTGGGGAGAGAGGTTTGCTCTCTGCTGCTGTTCCCTTTTTGTTCTTGCTGCTTTTGCTGCCTTCCACCGTCATAAACTGTCACCCTTCTGCTCTGTGCCACCCTGCCTCAGGGCCAGCCAAGTAAGGACTGAAACCCCAACCACAAACTGTGAGCTAAATAAACCTTCCCTTCCTTAATTCTGGTTGTCAGGTGTTTTGTCTCAGCAATGGCTGAGGCACAGAGAGAAAAGCCTGGGCCTTTCTGACTAGCTCCAAGTCACTCGCAGAATGAATGTGACTTGAACGCAAGGTCTGCTGCCCCCTGAGCTGGCCCACGGCTCGGCTGCTTCTCAGGTGCTCTGCGTGTAGGTGGCTTGGCTCTGCATCAAGATGGAGAGCTCAGGGCCTTTGATCTGACAGGTGTGGTTGGGGTGAAGGGGCGAGGAGGATAGGACTAGGAAGGGAAGGGACGGAGGAGGGAGCGCCGGCCTCACTCTGCTTCGGCCCTCTTGCAGGCTGCAAATCCCTACTGGACCACCCGGGGTGGCTCGGTGTCTATGTCAGGGGGCCGCTTCCGCTGTCCTTCATGCCGCCATGAGGTGATCATGGACCGCCATGGGGTATACGGGCTGCAGAGGAACCTGTTGGTGGAGAATATCATTGACATCTACAAGCAAGAGTGTTCCAGGTCAGTGCGCAGCTGTGGGCGCCCTTCCTCCTCCCTAGCCCACTCCCAGGCCCCCGTAGCCTCCTGTCCACCCACCCAGGACCCAGTCCCTAGCTGGAGGACCAGGCTGGTCATCTCCAGAAGCCACTGTCCTCCTCTCCAGGAGTGTGTGTGGCAGGAGAGTGCCCAGAATCCCCAGTCCTACTCTCAGCCTCCCCCAGTTCTAGGGAAGGCTGCCCTCTTAGGGGACATTGAAGGGAAAGTGGATTTGAGGAGGTGGGGGGGCAGCAAAGCAGCCCTGTCAGCACAGGCAGCGCCTGGTGGAAACACAGCTGGGTTGTCTCCAAGGATGGCCAGAGTGGCCTGTGTGGGCAGTGTGATGAGGCCACGGGGTGGATGGGTGGCTTCGTCTTGGGGCCTCACAGCAACCCCATGGATCAGGGTAGACTTTTATTGTATCACTTATGGAAGCAGATGCTCCGGGGAGTTGGCCAGGTCTTACTCTAAGTCTGCCTTTAATGAGAGAGCAGAATTTGTGAGTGGTGGGGATTGTGCTGTGTTGGGCCTGAAACTGGAGAGGAACAGGAAAAGATCCTCACAGAAAAAAGCACCTAACTGAAGGTGCGGCTCAGAGGGAGAGCCTGCGCGTAGCGGGCCTGAGGCCTGAGGTTCTGTGAGCAGCACCACAGAAACAGGGGTGACACAAACCTGCTAGAATGTCAGATACACAAGTTTGCTTTCTCCAAAGTCGAAGAATAAAATCCTAAGGAACCATGGAGGTTAAGAGTAGGAAAATTGACTGCGAAGTAGGAATAGCTCCTGAGAGACAGCAGGGGTCCTGAGTGGGTTGCCAACCAGCCCACTTCTCTGAAGAGCAAAGTAAGTCATGAGGTGGGTACAGTGTGGGTCAAAACTAAAGTTAAGCAATAAGATTGCGAGTACAGCCACTTAACTAATGTTGATCCAATAGTAGCAAGGGCATGTGGGTGACAGCATTATTCACTTGGTCAATAATCTATAGTTTTAGTCTTAGTGGGTGGGAGAGAGTGGCCCAGCCCTGGTGAGTCAGTGGCTTATGTACATAGGAAATCTCAAAATGGGTGGGACCAATAATCTGAAGCTTCCATCTATCCCTTAGAGAAGTATGTAAGTCTATCCACTGTGATTTTAATCTTCAGATGTCCTCTAGCCACCGTTTATTTTATTTTATTTTATTTAAACTTTATTTATTTATGTTATGGCCGGCTCAGCTTGCTCTGCGGGGTGGGGCTGGTGCAGCATGCAGTGCCAGGGATCAAACCACCATCCCTGTGGTTGCCTAAGCAAGTGCTTTAGACCGCTAGGCTATCTCGCCGACCCAGTTTCTTTTATTTTTTTGAGAGAAGGTCTAGTTATGTGATTCAGGCAGACATGGAATTCATGTTAATCCTCCTGCCTCAGCCTCCTGAGTGCTGAGAATACAGGCATGGGCCACCATGCCTGGCTTCAGCCACAGTTTCCTACAGTGATTCCCTCAAGGGCCTAGTCCTGTCTGGTTGCCTGTAATGTTTCTACCTCACTTAGCTGTCTATAGCAGTGCAGCCAGAATGATGGTTGGTGTCACTGGAGGTCAGAAATCCTCACAGTTTAGGAAATGACCACTGCCCCGACAGACACACATAGAATGTGCCAGATGTCCAAAGTGGAGAGAACCATACATGGAGGAAGGCATCCTAAGCACATGTGTCTGTGTGAACAGAGACTCAGAACATGGAAGCAATTGCTCCAACCTGTTTCAGCCAATGTTTTCTAAAATACAAACATGATGAATTGGAAATGAAAAAAAAAAATGTGTGTTTGAGAAGAGCAAGAAAGAAAAGAGTGTGCAGCATGCGGAGACTCTCCTGATGGGAGTAAGGGCTTGTGGCAGGCCGCCGGACTCCCTGAGCGCTACATACTTGTAGTTGTGTTACCTGGAGCACCTATACGAACCCCTCTGAGCCTCAGAGACACTCCACGGCGTGTTTAGCTGATTTATTCTTTCTGCCTGTACTTAATCACCACCTCCTCCATGTACACTGTACGCTGTAGACTCAGGGGTGAAGAAGACAGGCAACTTTCCCTGCCCGAGTGGAAGGGTACAGTGTGGTGAATTAAATATAGAATTCAGTGCAGCCATCAGTAGAGATTGCTTAGCTTGAAGCCTGGCCTGCACTGACTAAGCTACGGGGACTATAATTAGAGTGAAGGACCTCTAGCCTCCCCTGCCCTGGCTCATTGTGTGCCCTTGGGTAAGTCCGTTCACTTCCCGAGACCCCGTTTCCTGTTCTCTAAAACATCTCCAGCTCTGGAATTTCCTAAATCTTGTGCTGACAGCGGCTCTGGCAGACTCTAGTCTTGGGATTTGAGTTTCAGGGTACAGGGACAGGTTTGATGGGTGCCACTAGCTTCTATAGTCCTGGGTACCCAGAAAATGAACAGTTGGGGAGCAGCCAGTCTCTGTGGGTTCAGGGAATACACTTGGGGTGGCCTCCTGTGATTGGAGGCAGGGGAGGAGACAAGCACTCAGGAGCCACCTCCAATCTGTGACTGTCTCTCCCCCACCCCAGTCGGCCCCTGCAGAAGGGCAGCCACCCGATGTGCAAGGAACACGAAGATGAAAAGATCAACATCTACTGCCTCACGTGCGAGGTGCCCACATGCTCCATGTGCAAGGTGTTTGGGGCTCACCAGGCCTGTGAGGTGGCCCCGCTCCAGAGTGTCTTCCAGGGACAGAAGGTACAGGCTCCAGCCCCTGTTTTCCCCAATGATCCGCTGGAGCGGATTTGATCCCCTGCGTTCTGCTGAGCCGGCCTTTCAGGAATAGTCCCTCTGGAGGGACTTCCCAGGCCAAGGCACAGCAGCCCTTATTCCTTGGGGGAAGGTAGCTGAGCTCATGGGTTATACTTAGAGCCACTTGAGAGCACCTGGGTGTGGCCAAGAGGAGAGGTCCGACCCCCGGGCCAGGCCACCAGGCCCTCTCAGGCCACGGCTTCTTTATCCTGAGCATTTGGATCCTGTGTACCTCTTGAGCCTCTCACTTCTCCCAACCCCAAATTCCCCTGCGGTGGGAAACAGCTTAAAGCTTTTCTTGGGACCACTGACAGCCCCACCAGGCTGCCTAGGCCAAAAGCAGTGGCCCTTCTTTCTGTATTCTTCTCCTTTCCCCTTTCTTGGTCTCTTTTCTTAGAACTATCCAGCTCTTCTTTCTTTTCTCCAGAGCTAGTCAGTCTTCTGTTAGTACCTTGTTGTGTATTTTGGGCAATCTCCCCCTCAGTATTTCATCTGTAAAATAAAGGATACAGAGCTAGGTCTGGTGGTGCACACCTGTAATACCAGCACTTGTGAGGCTGCGTATGAGACCAGCCTAGGCTACGTAGTGAGCTCCAGCCCAGTCTGAACTACACAGCAAGCACCTATCTCAAAAGACAAAACAAAACAGATAAATAAAGGCTATAGTATCATTTTGACATTCTCTGCTCTGGACCTGAGCTCCACCCCAGAAAGAGGGATCACACCCTGCTTTCCAGCAGAGGGGACTCCTAGGCTGCCGTGTTGACTCCATGTCTGAGCGGCCTGGTCCTGATGCTATTTCTGTGTCTTCTCGTTTGCCTCCTCCCTTCATCTAGACTGAGTTGAGTAACTGCATCTCCATGCTGGTGGCAGGGAATGACCGCATGCAGACCATCATTGCTCAGCTGGAGGACTCCAGCCGAGTGACCACGGTGAGGGGGTGGAACGGCCCTGCCTGGGGGTCTGGAGTGACCACAGTGAGGGGGTGGAATGGCCCTCCCTGGGGGTCTGAGCCCGCCCAGAGTAACTTCTCTGGGGAAGGCTCTCCTATGGGGTGAATAAAGGCTGGTACTGGAGCCTAGGGTGGCCAACAGGGAGGCAGGAGAGGGAGGAATCCACCATCCTCCTACCCAGCAAGCGCTTCTTAAACACAATGGAATTAGGCCCTGGTCAAAGCACGGAGTAGGAGGCGGAAACTGAGCAACAAACCTGGCCACTGAGCTAAGGAGGTTTCTCGTTCCACCAGTCAGCCCCAGTATTTATTTAGCACAGATGACTTCCAGAGATCTACTCTCCAGGGGGCTGCAGACCAGGGCTTCTCAAACTTCACAGGCACACACATCCCCCCAGGTCTCGTGAAAACTCAGGTTCTGGTTCACTAGATTTGGAACGAAGCGTGCGATTCTGCACTTCTGGCCTGTGTCCAGGGGTTCTACTTGGGGTTACAGTTCTAGCGTGCACCCAGACTATACTTAGAGCTACAAGACTGCAGAGGACAAAGGGGTACAGTATCCAGGATAACCCTGCAGTGGCCCTGGTCTGAGGAGGGGCTCCTGTCATACCCATTTAGCAGAGAAGGCAGTTAAGAGACGCATATATGGTGTCAGAGAGGAGGGAGCTTTGGCTTCGTGGGCTGCTGGGGGCTGCTGCCTTCCCCCCTCCCTTGGGACCAGGTGCCGCTGACTTTCCAGAGTCCAGCCTCAGTCTTAGCACTGAGAGAAGCATGTGAGTGGGGCGTTGGAAGGGGTTGTGCCATGCGACCAGAGAGTCTCCACCTGTCCTCCATGGCACCAGCGTGCAAGTGCCACAGAGTGGCTCTGACACCTTCCAGGCGCTCTCCTTCTGCCTGCTGTCAGTGGTGTTTTGGTTGCTGGCTCCTGGGTCCACCCATGCTGGGAAGGGAGCAAGGACTCCCCAGGTTGTGACGGTAGGACTTATCCCCCTCAGGAGAACAGCCACCAGGTGAAGGAGGAGCTGAGCCACAAGTTTGACGCACTGTATGCCATACTGGACGAGAAGAAGAGCGAGCTCCTGCAGAGGATCACACAGGAGCAGGAGAAGAAGCTGAGCTTCACAGAGGCCCTCATCCAGCAGTACCGACAGCAGCTGGACAAGTCCACCAAGCTGGTGGAGACAGCCATCCAGTCCCTGGACGAGCCTGGCGGGGCCACCTTCCTCCTGGTGAGCAGGACTCGGAGCCCAGCCAGGCTCCCGCTGTGCTCCCCACTGACCGGCCCCGGGCCCTTATGAGTCGAGGCGCTCTTATCTGGAAAGTGGGCAGCACCAGACCCTGCTTTCCTCCTACTGATTGATTTTACGAGGTTCAAACAAGAGGGTGTTTGTGAAGGTGTAGAAGCTGCAAAATGTAACATTCTACACAGAGACTGTTAGTTGTGCACCTACTGTGGCCAGAACTGAGACCCAGAGCTTGACAAGCTACAGCTCTGACCTAGAAGAGCTTATTGGGGGATGACAGAAGAGGCTGGGCTCTAAGACTCCAAAGTTCAGTTCATTAAAAAATGACCTCAGCTCCTCCCATGGGCCAGGATTCGGGCTGAACCTTGGGGCTGAAAAGGTATCTAGGCTGTGATGCTCACTGGCAGGCTTCCATGCCTAAGCGCCTTCAGATGGATAACTTTGAGAATCTGGATTCCTGCTAGGACAACTGGAGGGTCCTGGGTGCTGACCAAGACCTCTACAGACCAGGGACAGATGGGTAAAAAGTCCAAGTACTCTTCCGAGTGGGGCAGGGAGTGGGTCACCACCAGGCTAGGAAAAGACATCCAGTGGCTGTCTGGAACACTCAGTGGCTGGTCTTACACGTTTCCTGGGGTCACCACTTCTGCAGTCCTGACTCTCTCTCTCTCTCTCTCCTCTCCTCCCACAGAGTGCCAAGCAACTCATCCAGAGGTCAGTGTCTTCCTGGGGCTCTGACCCAAACTCCCATTCTTCCTTTCATTCTTTCTTTTTTTTTTTTTGGTACCGAAACTCAAACTCAGCACCTTGCGCTTGCCAGGCAGACACTTGTGCCCACTGAGCTATATCCCTGGCCTACTCCCAGTTCTTTTAGAGCCCCTGGTGAATTTCCAGACAGACTCTATGCAACAGGTCTCAGGGGCTCCCCTGGGTCAGCTTCCCTGGCCTTTGCATCCCCCACTTCCTTAGTCCATTCATTCTGCTTGAGGCTGGACAGGAAACACTCCACCCTGGGGTGGGGGCCTAGTGCTGGAGGGGCTGGACTAAGACATCCCTCTCTGCGCTGAGCCCTGGGATCTCACTGTGCCTCTCTCTTCTATCCAGCATCGTGGAGGCTTCCAAGGGCTGTCAGCTGGGGAAGACAGAGCAGGGCTTTGAAAACATGGACTACTTCGCTCTGGACTTAGAGCGTATAGAAGAGACTCTGAGGGCCATCGACTTTGGCATAGGTAAAGGAGATGGTGCTACCACTTGTCTTGTGTGCTTACCTGTTGACCCTGAAAGCTGGCAACCCTCCCATTGAGCCCTGTGGGACGACAGTTTCCCTAACAAAGATTCCTAGCTGTCCGGCCAAATCAACGCAGCCACCTGCTAGATGAGCCCAGAGCCCAGCACAGGGCTGGGTGTGGTGCTGGCACTCAGTAAATTATCCGTGGAGGCCAGGCATGGTAATGGCACATGCCTGTAATCCCAGCACTTGGGAGGCTGAGGCAGGGATCATTGCAAGTTCGAGACCAGCCTGGGATACAAAGTGAGCTCAAGGTCAGTGTGAAGAGGGCCAGCCTGCATGGAGAGACCTTGTCTCAAAAAGACAAAAAAAAAATGAAACCCCACATGGATCCAACGCTCACAGCATTTGGAATCAGACAGCCCTGAGTTCAAATTCTGATTCTGCTTTTGTGCATTATCTGTGTGACCTTTGCCACACTCTTCTCTGATTCCCTGTGCTTAATTTTCTAATTTTAAACATATTTTGAAAGCATGGGGGCCGGCAAGATGGTTCAGTGATCTAAAGCGCCTGCTTAGGAAAGCTCAGGCAACCACAGGCACCACAGTTGATCCTCGGCACCACATGCTGCGCCGGCCCCACCCGCAGGGCAGGCTGAGCCGGCCATAATACAAAAAAAAAAAAAAAACAAACAACAACAAAAAAACGAAAGCATGCCTTCTAAGAAAGAGCCTCCCTGGTGCTGTTGGAACAGATCAGATATACATGCAGAAGGGTTTTATGGGGTCCTGGACATAGTTTGGTGGTTATTGCCTAAGGCCAGTCTTAGTTTCAGTCTCTTTATGCTGTCACCTATGATACTCAGGCATGTTAATTACCTATATTATATCCTCTTTCTGCTTATTTCATTTTTTATGTGTTTGGTACAGGGTTTCACTATACAGCTCAGACTTGTAGTGATTCTCCAGTTTACAGCCTCCCCAGCACTGGGGTTACAGGTGTGGGCCACCACACCCTAGTCTCTGCGGCCACAACTCAGCGTGCCTGGGGCCAGTATGGCATGTGGTGCCAGGGATCGAACCCCTGTCCCTGCGCTGGCCTAAGCAGGTGCTTTGTCCTCTAAGCTATCTCTCCAGGCTTCCTCTTTCTGTTTATAATCATTCTTGCATAGATTAGTGGAAGAATCAACTTAGTGACTTAGTGAGACCCTGTCTCAAAATAAAATTTGAGAGTTCAGTGCAGAGGTCCTGGGTTCAATTACCTGTACATGCAAACATACACGCATATGTACATGCATGTGTACATATGAACTTATGTGCATCTCTGGTGCAAAAACAGCAATCTATTCTCAGAGGCCCAGATTTATCTCATTTATGAGTAAGGACAAAAGGACCAGCGAGATAGCTCAGCAGACTAAGCGCCTGCTTAGGCAAGCGCAGGGGGTGGGGTTCAATCCCTAGCACCACATACAGTGTCAGTCCCACCGGGGGGCACGGAGCCGGCAACCCAGTCTGGGCGAGGTGGTGTGTGCCTGTAATCCCAGAGCTGGGGAGGCTGAAAATAGGAGGATCACTACGAGTCCAAGCTGTGCAGTGAGACCCCGAACAAAATAAAAATTTTTAAAAAATGAATAAGAATAAAATGTGCTGCTTCATAGCTCCTACATTAGTTACTCTTCTCATTGTTGAGACAAAATACCTAACACTCAACGCTAAGGGAGGAAAGGTTTATTTGGCTCAGTTTGCTGAGCTTCTAGCACACAGCTAGCTTCTCCAGGGCAGGGTGGCATGGCAGACAGGCACCGGAGAAACAGTTTGTGGAGGTGGAAGACAGCAAAAGCCAGCACAGGAACAGCAGCCAGCCTCTTTCTGATTCTTAGACCTTATCCGGTCTGGGCAGCGCTCCCACCCTTAGTCCTAGTGAGGTGCCATGGATCCACCCGAGTCACACACTCTAGATCCAGCCACCTCTGAAAAAGCCCCACCTATGACTGCAAAAGGCGTTGGGGGACATCTAGACGCAAGCCTTCATAGCTACCGTAATACGCTCAGATACTCAACAGCAGGCCCTACTGCATGCAAATCACAGTGAAGACCTGCACGGCTCTTCATGTTCAGCCAGACCCTCAGTTTCCTCAGAGGTGAAAGAGGGAGAGTAGCAACAGGGACCGTTTATCGGGTCCGTTCTTAGACTTTCTATGTCTTGGGCACTAACCCTTCACATGCGTTTTATCATGTGACGCAGCCTTATGAGACAGGTTGCAATCTCCATTTCAAAGTTGAGGGAAGCCAGTGTTAGAGAGGCCAAGCAGCTGACTCCAGGCCACACAGCTAGTAGGTCACCCACATAGATCTCCCTGGGGGCCGCTGGACTGTTCAGGCTCATCAGCTAATATGACCATGTGCGCATGGCGCTGAGCACAACACCGGCACGCTGACCGCACAGTAAGTCCCCAGGCGAGGCCAGCCATCATGAGTAGGAACTATGACGGTGATTAAGCAACCACAGCAAAACTTTCTGGGTTGTGTATGGATCCCAGCTACTTGGCTGGAATTTTGGCTGCCAACTCAGAGGCATCTTGGAGACATTCCTGACGGATTCTCTGTGTGATCCCCAGAGGGCCCCTGAGGATCAAGGAGGTGCTGTGGGAGAGGGTGCAAGGACGGTGAGTGCCCTGTGAGGGGAGCTTGAAAGTGACATCCCAGGAGGAGAAAGCCAGGACACAAGTTGCAGCTCTGTGACTGTTCTGCCCAGCTTCAGAGAGTTCCTGAGCAGAGATGGCCTGGAAATGCCCCCATGCCCAGTCCCTCCTGTCTGTGGAAGGGGACAGGGGCTGAGCATGTGGGTTTCCAAGGCTGAGATCTCCCTTCAAGACAGGGACTCTCAGGGCCAGCCAGATAGCTCAGAGGATTAAAGCATCTGCTTGGGCAGACGCAGGGGCCAGGGTTTGATCCCCAGCCTGCTGTGCTGGCCCTGCCCCCAGGGCATGCTGAGATGGCATTGAGACTGGGCATGGTGGCGTGTGCCTGTAATCCCAGCTCTTGGGAGGCTGAAAACAGGAGGATCACTACAAGTCCGATCTGTGTAGTGAGACCCTGTACATCCTGTACACTCTGTCCTAAATTCGAAAAAAAAAGATGAGGACTCTGACCCCTGGGAAGGAGCAGTCTGCTGCCATCACCCCAGGTGATGCCTGTCTGCATGAGAGGTGCTGATTGCTAAGCTTGCTTTCTCCAGGCTCCTGGGCCACAGGCTGCACTGTAATAAAAACCACTTTTGCTGTATTGAGGCAAAAGATTCCTAGAGGGAAAAGACGGGTGCCACTGTGGGTCTCTGTGCAGCCTGGCACCTCTTGGGTGCTTGGCACCTCAAGTTGCCCATTTGAGTCTGGCTGTGCCTGGGGACAAATGCTGCCTGCGACCCGGGTCCTCTTCCAGTAGCTTCTTGGAGAAGCGAGCCCCATCCTCACACAACTGGTCTTTCTTTGTTACAGAGGAGGACGAGGAAGAGTTCATTGAAGAGGAAGAAGTTCAGGAAGAGTTGTCCACAGAAGAGAAAGAAGAAGGTAAGAGATCCACCTGTCTCCATCTGTCTTCCCTCCTCCCCCTCTTCGCTCTTCCTTCCCTTTTCCCGTTCTTTCTTCTGTGACACGAAGCACGCACTGTGTGCCAAGTGCTGTGCGCGGCACTGGCCGCCTGCTCCTGTTCTCAGTGTGTGCTTGAACCCTGTCAAAGGTAAAGTCCTGTTATCTACAACGCAAAATGAAGTGACAACAGAAACACTGAACCAGCCGGGCGTGGTGGCGCACGCCTGCAATCCCAGCACTTGGGAGGCTGAAAACAGGAGGATCACTACAGGTCTGATCTGTGTAGTGAGACTCTATACTAAATACATTTTAAAAATTAAGAAAAAAATGTTAAAGATGTGAAAAAAAAAAGGAGATTTAAATGCTAGGAATCTGCATTTCCACTTCTAATGAAAATTTTTATGATTGATTGATTGATTGATTGATTGATTCTTGCGGAACTGGGGATTAAACTCAGGCCCTTGTGCTTGCCAGGCAAGTGCTTATCCTACTGAGCTATCTCCCCAACCTACTGAAAATTTTTAAAAAAGCAAACAACACTGGGCTTGGGTTTTCCCTCGGTTGCCGAGAGGCAGCTCTGGATAGGATTGTCCCCTTTAAAGCTGGCACGTACTTGGGGGCTCGCCTGGCCTCACCTCCCACCACAGGCCTCATTCATGTTGTCTGCCACCCTGGCAGAGTTTGATTAGGAGCCTGGCTCTTGAGTCACAGCTCTACCCCAGACGTGATCTGGAGCAGTTCTTGGTTTTTCTGAGTCTTGGGTTACTTGTTGGCTGATGGGGGCAAAACATTTGTTAACTTTTGTGGTTTTCTGCTGTATTGGAGATTAAACCCAGGATATCACACGTTAGGCAAATCCTTCACCACTGAGAAAATCCCTAGCAAGTTGTCCGTTGGTCTTAAAGTTGTGACCCCACTTCTTCAGCTTTCCAATTAGCTGGAATTACAGGCATGCCTCACCATTCTTGGTTGCTAATGTTGTTATTTTTCAAGCCTAGTTTGTGGAACTAAATTCCAACCCAGTGGAAAAGTAGACTTCTTGGAGTTTTGTATAACACGTGCAATCCACAGTGTGCTGGCAACTAAACTGTATTTTGGTTTTAAAAGGAAAAGGTCTGAAAGGAAATGCAGTTTGATGGTCTTACCTGTCACTATAGAGGTTTTTTTGTTGTTGTTTATTTGTTTGTTTTTGTTTTCTTTTTGAGACAGGGTTTCCCTATGTAGTTCAGGCTGGCCTTGAGCTTACTTTGTAGCCCAGGCTGATCTCAAACTCACAATGATCCTCCTGCCTCAGCCTCTTGAGTACTGAGATTACAGTATATGGTGTGTACCACCATGTCTGGCTGTCACTGTAGTTAGGAAAGCCCTGCTCCCTCCCAAGTCCCTGTTTCATCATATTTCTCTGTGTGTTTTTATTTCAGGACAGCAGTAAGGCACCAGATGAATGAAAGACCCTCTGCATGCAGAGAGACTGGGGGGAAGGGCCCAGGGTGGGAGGGGCAATGGGGAATTGTGTCTCCTCTGCTCAGAGAGCAGGGGCTAGAATAGAAAGCCCACCGCTGTGTCCAGAGTCACTCCACCAGGATTGGGAATGTGCTTGAAACAGTCACACAGGACACTTTTCTATGCTGGTGAACAACAAAATATTTTGTACGTTTTTAAAATGTGATTTTTGTATATACTTGTCTACGTATGTCCATTTGGTGCTTTTTGTAAAGAGACTTTTGTATGATAATGCTTGGTCACTATGAACTGGCTATTGTGGAAGGGGGAGAGGAAGCCAGGTCGATGGAGCTGCCCACCGGCCTTCCTGGGCGGGAGGGAGGGGTCACACTCATGGGCCTAGAAAGAGATAATGTACTGTATTTCAGTGCCCATCCCTGACGTGGGAACTGAGTTTGTTCTATGTTGTTTTAATAAACGCACAGTGCTGTCTTCCTGTTATTACAAATGAGCTGAGGTTTCTTTCATCCTGTTTTTTTGGGTGGGGGATGGGGCAGGATGAGAGCGTGGAAGAGCAGGTCTGACAGGTAAAGGGTTTGGGGAGGCTGGGTTAGCCCACCGGAGCAGAGCTGCGCACCAGCATTTCTGGCGCACTTGCTGTGGAAATCTGGCCGTGGGGTGATCCTCATGAGACGACGTGCTTGCGCCCTAGGGCGAGGTCTGAAAGCTTCCCCTCTGGGATGTTTCCTAAGGCTAACACAGGCCTTAACTCTGAACCTCAAGGAATCAGAATCCGCTCCCACTTCTGCTTTCGTTTAAAAAAAAAATCATAACTTTTAATTTAAACAATTTTTTTAAAAAATCATAACTTCTAGACTATAAGAACAAGTAATAATTCCACAATAGCATCAAGCAGAAGATCGTAAAATACAAATTCCCAAGCCCCACCCCAGACCTACTGAACCAGGCCTTGATTGTGGAAAGTCAGGATCCATGTGGATTTGTTTTGGTGTGCTTGATGGTTTGTTTGTTTTTGAGAAAGAACAACCCTAGATTGCCTGAGTTGGCCAGAAGTTTGCAATGCTCCTGCCTCAGCCTCCCAGTACCTAGGATTACAGATCTGTACCACTACTCTTGGCAGAATCTATTATTACTATTTTTAATTTTTTAAAAGTTTATGTATTTATTTGGTATAGGGACTTGCTATGCAGCTTAGACTTGTAACGATCCTCCTGTCTCAGCCTTCCCAGCACTGGGATTGCAGATGTGCACCACCACTCTTGGTTTTGTTTGCTGGCATGGCATGCGATACCGGAGATTGAATCTGGGTCCTTGCACTTGCCAGGCAGGCGCTTAGACTGCTGAGCTATTTCCCCAGCTCAGAATCTATGATCTTTAAGTACAATTTTTCAAGTACTGCTGAGCGTTGGGAGCTGCTAGGTCATTCTGTATAGACATCTCCTTTTGAACATCTCCAAAGGAGCCTGTAAGTAGGACAGGTGGACCTAGTCGTTCTCAGTGTATCAAAATTTGGATTAATGAACTTTTTTATTTGTTCAATTCTTACAAATCAACTAAAATGCCTTTTGAAGCCTGGCATGGTGGCTCATGCTTATAATCCCAGCACCCAGGAGGCTGAGGCAGGAGGATCCTCAAAAAGTTGTGAGTTAGAGACCACCCTGGGCTATGAAGTACACTCAAGGCCAGCCTGAACCACATAGGGAGACCCTGTTTCAAAAAAGACTAAAAACAAAACAAAACAAAATGCATTTTGAGGGACAGCAAAGTAGCTCAGCAGTCTAAAGCACCTGCTTGTGCAACCACAGGGACAGCGACCTCGGTTCAATCCCCAGCACCACATGCTGAGCCCACACCCAGGGCAGGCTGAGCCAGCCATAACACAAATAAATAAAGGTTTAAAAAATGCATTTTGAGGATACACCAGAGAAAACCAACCTTAAACTCAGTTTTTCCTGTTATATTGTTACAAAAGGCTTCAGACCCCAGGTGTGTGCACCCAGAAAATAATTAATTTTGCAGTGGATGTCAGCTGGATGCTCTCCACTTCGGCTCAACTCTGAGGAGGAAAATGCTAACTTACCTTACTAATTTATTAGAAAAGATATTACAGAGGATACAGATGAAGCGACCGACAGGGCAAGTTTTGTAGGCAGGGATTCCCAGCCTCCATGCTTTCGGGTACATCAGCCTATGGGAGCCTCTGTATATCTGATTATCCTGTTCTTCAGAACTTTTATGGAGACTTCATTGCAAAAACATGATGAAAGCATGGATAACCATATAGAAACATGATTGGACGCAAGGGGTGTGACCTAATGCAAACAGGCAGGCTGGGAAATTCAGCGAAGCCTGTCTGTTCAGGTTTCTCGTGGGCCCGAGGTTGTACCATTTCTTCCTCCCAAGTATGGGCAGAACCCCTCTGGAATACAATGGAGTGTGAACTTCTATCAGACCAAGAATGTCAGACAATTTCTTCATGGTTAGTTACTACAGAGACAAAAATGGGGGAAGATTAGAGTTTCTGTGACCTCTTTAGGGAAGAGAAATTCTAATTTTTATAGTTTGTCTTACGGAGGGAGTTATGAGCCAGGAATAGTGGACAAAAACCAAAAGCAAAATTATACTATATGGTTGATAGTATGGATTTAGTGGAAATCTACTGTAAGAGCTTTTATAAAATGAATACGTGGGCCGGCGAGATGGTTCAGTGGTCTAAAGCGCCTGTTTAGGAGGGCTCAGGCAACTGCAGGGACTGCGGTTCGATCCCCGGCACCACATGCTGCGCCAGCGCCACCACCAGGGCAGGCTGAGCCAGCCACAAAATAAATAAAATAAAGAAACAAACAAACACAACAAGCAAACAAATAAATAAATAAATAAAATTAAAAAAAAAATGAATACATGTGACACGATCTAACTTGTATATCTGCCTTTATTAAGAATTTATAATGTGCTTGTTATTGAAGGGAATAGAGCTTTATAAGAACATATTTGTTTTTTCTTTTGCATTTTATTAAGGGGTCTAAGGGTGTTTAGGGTCTCACTATGGGACTCAGAGTGATCCGCCTGTTTACAGCCTCCCAAGAGCTGGGAATACAGGCATGCAACACCACGCCCAGTCTCAGTTGCCATCTCAGGGCGCCCTGGCGGCGGCAACGGCAGGGCAAGCCTGGGGATCGAAACTCCGGCCCCTGTGCCTGCTTGCAGGTGCTTTAATCTGCTGAGCTATTTGGCTGGATCAGAACACATATTTTTATAAAGCATATTCTGACCTCAAATAGGTTATGACAGGAACATGAAACAAATAGGGCACTTTGAAGCTATAACCTCACCAGGTGTGGTTGCACAATTCTGTAATCCCAGCACTGGGGAGACTGAGGCAGGAAGATTGACTGAGTTCAGGGTTAGTCTGAACAATGGGTAAGACCCTGTCTCAAGACACACACACACACACACACACACACACCCCAACCTATATCTTCAATCATGCATCAGAAACTGCCATGAACAGCACCTGCCTCACTGTCATCTAATTAAGCGAGCAACCCTGTAATCTCCTATTTATTTCAATCTAATTTACAGGTATTTAATTAGATGCCCTGTAAACATTCAGAGCTAAGCTAAAATGTAAAATGTACACAGTTCACCCCTGCTGCCCAGGAAGACACATGACTACCAGTGTGAGATGACCTGAAAAAGTTTCCAGAGAGGTCCTCAAACTTTACTATGCAAGCGCCCCTTCCAACCCAATCTCGGCATTATGCAGGTTCCACGTCTAGAGATTCAGATTTAGTTGGCCTGATGCAGGAACCTGTAACCTGCATTTTAGCATCGTTTCCAGACCGAACTTGCTGGTCCTTTGCCTACACCTCAGGGAAACCAGAAAGTCTTGGCTGGGGGTGTAGCTCAGTGTTAGAGTGTGTGCACGGCCTTGAGTTTGATACTCAGCATCAAAAGAAAAAGAGAAAAAGAAATTTTAAAGAAGCACGAAGTCTATGATTTCCTATCTTCAGAGTCTAAAGGAGGTGGAAAGGAGGAGCAGGGACCAAAGCAAGGCAGGCATGCCCAGCCAGTCCCAGTCCTTGCACCCTGTCCCTTACAAGCTGACTTCTGTAGGGGCACAGACCGGAAGAGCTCCTCCCTGTCCCAGCAGTGTTGACTTCACTTTTTCTGTTTTGTTTTGAGGCAGGGTCTTGCACTTAGCACAGGCCGAACTCATGGTGATTCTCGATTCTCATGCCTCAGCCTCCCCAGTGCTGGGATTACAAGCTTCCCCACGACACCCACCTTCTTTTTCTCCTTCTCCTCCTTTTGGTGTTGGAGCTTGACTCCCCAGTTTCACAGCTCTACCACCAGGCTATCCTTCTAGCAGTACACATTTGTTCCTGTGATAGGCCATACATTTTGAACTATGGTCTTGGTGACCAAGGGCACTGGAGCTCGTGGAGTGACTGCCCAGTAAATGCCACCAGCCTTCTACACAGGCAACCAGTTAGAGGCCAGCATGTGGAGGTTGGGTGGCAGGACACCCCTTCAGGTAGGTGAGGCACCAAGCTGCCATCAGGCACAGGCCGGCTCCTTCCATGTGTTCCACCACACCTGGCACCTTCTGCCTGCATCTTCCAGATTTTTCTGCTGTTCCAGATGTTTGCCTGTAGTTCAAAGGTGCCCCTTTGAACTGCTTCGGAGCATGGGAGAAACGCGTGTGGTGGTGCTGTCAGCTCTGGATCGAAGCTGGCGGCTATTAAGGAAGCACCGCACAGCTCCTCATAGGGGTGGAGATAACGCTGGCCACGCCCCGCAGGCTCAGCAGTTCCTGCCTCTAAACCCACCTTTCAGGGACAATGAGCCTGGAGGGCCACAAATTGGAACATAATCTGGATAAGTTAGTAATTTTTATTCTATCTCAGAATAAAAAAAAGACAGCCACTCTAGATTTTAGTCAGAGTGCACAAGGCAGGAGGAACGGGCGCTGCTTCAGTGGCCAAGTTGTGGGCTACCCCAACCGGCTCAAGGAGAGGCCGTCCGAGCTGAAGGGAAAGGCACCAGCTGGTTCAGAAGCTTCCCAGCTGGGAGGAGGCCAACCAGGCAGCCCAGAGCGGCATCCTGTCTGAGGCGTGATGCCCTGTCCTAGCCGCAGGAGTCGCTATCCCGAGGCAAGGGGCCGCATTCCTGCCCTCAGGGTAACCGAGAAACCTACGTTCTATCGAAATCAAGGTCCTGTAACTTTTCGCTGGGACACAGCCTACCCCGCGGGAGAGAGTGGGCGCAGAGGCTGTTAGGATTTTCGTTGCAGGCGCTTGGCTCCTCACGGCCCCAAGCAGGACACCCGCAGGTGGGGGGCAGCGCCGCGAGGCCCTTTGCAGTCGGCCACCCTCCTCCCTCCCCGCGGGCTTTTGCACACGACGCGCGGCGGGCAGCTTCACACGGGGTGGCCGGGATAAAACCGGCGGGCGCAGGAGGCAGCGGGTGGCGTGCACACGTGGAGCGCGCAGACGCGGGAGGGGCCGGGGCAGCGCGACCCTCGCGGCTGTTCCTCCCTGCCACTTTCGGCGGCGAGGTGGGGACGTGAGGGGTGGCATGGAGGCCACTGAGAAGCAGCACCTGTTGGATGGCAGGCGTGGAGCTGGGTAAGACGGGAGCCGTGGAAGGCGAGCCCTGGGGCGACACCTGATCCACCCCATCTTCGCTGTGGTTGGTTTTGGCTGCAGCCTGAACTGGGACCACGCCAGAGGGATGGGGTGAGGCTGGGGAAGGGGAAATTGGCCGCGGTCCCCACGCTCCAGGAACCTTCTCTGCCTCCGTGCTGCGAAACACAGATCCTGACTTTGGTTTACTGCAGTGGGGTCGCGGACAGTGTCTGGAGCCCCGCCCACCGGCCAGCCCTTTGCCCCGGGGCAGCTCAGGGAAGGCCGTGTGCCCCAAGCGGGCCGGACGAGAACTCTGTGCTTCACCTTGACTCTCAGCTCTGTTCTTTCTTCACGCTCTACTGCACAGGGCTCCTGAGCAGTTCCCAAAGACTCTCCTAGACCGTGCAAGGGATGAGGAAGAAGGAAAGAGCCCAGCTCCAAGGCCCCTAGACCCCCATTCTTTCAGCAGCCAACCCCCCCCCCCACCCCAACAAGGGCTTCTAACCTTATGGTCCCTCCACTGGACACCTGAGCTTGACGTGTTCTTAGCTCCTCTTTCCAGTGTACACATGGGAGCACCCAGGGCCCATGGAGAGACGGTGCTGGGGTCAGCCCTTTTTGTCCCTATCTCCCAGCCAAGTCCCCCTCACCCTTCTCCGGCCAGGTCATACACAGGATCTCTGTGGCAGGATAAGGCGGGCTGGTTCCCTCAGCTCCAGCCTGGCCTGGACTTCCCGGGTGTCGAGCTGGCTGCCCCGATCAACCATTACTGCCATGCCCAGAAGAATCCGAGCAGTCACCACGACCCCAAGAAGGAGCGGGCCCGTCGCCAGCTCTGCGTGGCCTCTGCTGTCTGCCTGTTGTTCATGATTGGGGAAATCATCGGTAAGAAGCGCTGTGCTAACTAAATGAAATTAGTGCCTGGAGAGCTTGGGTGGTTCTAGAAATACGAACGCCAACAGCCCCATTTGTTGAACCACCATGCTAAGCCCTGCACAGATACATTCTCATGCGAGTCTCAGAGCCAGCTTGTTATCAATAGCGTTGTTTTCCTTCTCATACTGGGGGTTCAACCCAGAACTTTCACTCTGAGCTACACCCCCCAGCCATCTTTATTTATTTATTTTTACTAATATTTTGAGACAGAGTCTTACTAAGCTGCCCCAGCCAGGGCTCCCACATTTAGTCCTCTCAAGATGCTGGGATTTCAAGCATACACCCAGCTTATTCTCCTTATTTTACAAATGGTGAGACTGAGCTATATTAAAGTTAAATAACCTGCTAAAGAGCACACAGAGCGGGTAGATGAAGAAAGCCCCAAATTTGTAGAAGAAAAGAGCTTTTATTGCGTGCCTGTTATATTTTTCAGCCTGTATTTGCATTTGATTTTCACATTTACCCTCCAAGTATATGATGTCAGTTTACTCATGCCACAGAGTGGAAGTTGAGGCTCAGAGAATGTAAGCCATTCGTTTACGGTTGTGCAGCTGATGGACAGAGAGCTCGTGAACCCAGTGTGTCTTTTTCCAGAGCCTGTGGGCTCCCTGCTGTACATACTCTGGAGAACTGATAAGGACACTGGTTCTCTTGGTCCTGTCCCTGTAGGTGGGTACCTGGCACACAGCCTGGCCATTATGACTGATGCAGCCCACCTGCTCACTGACTTTGCCAGCATGTTCATCAGCCTCTTTTCCCTCTGGATGTCCTCTCGACCAGCCACCAAGACCATGAACTTTGGCTGGCAGCGAGCTGGTAAGCACACCTATTGGGCTAAAGATGAAGGGAAGAGAGAGAGAGAGAGAGAGAGAGAGAGAGAGAGAGAGAATCACAAAGAGGTTCTTAGGGTGCCCAGGAGGGTCAGTCCTGACTGAGGCCAGGAAGAGGGTGAGGGAAGAGGGTGTCAGCCATAGCATCAGTCCTCCGGGAACTTGGTCTGATGGGGCAGCAATGGTCCCTGTCACCTAGGAGCTCTGATCCTACAGAGAGGCAAAGGTCACCTTCCTAAGAATGCAGCGGCTAAAGAACTTTAAGAACACATGACAAGCTGGGCGTGGTGGCTCAGGTCTATTGATCCCAGCTCTCAGAGGCTGCAGCAGGAGGATCTTTGCAAGTTATTGCTAGTTCAAGACCAGCCTGGGCTACCAGTGAGCTCAAGGACAGCCTGAACAAACAAAGAAACAAGAATACATGACAATAGCATTAGAACTGTACGTAACTCCACGCATCAGCTCTGCGGGGGAGGGAGAGATCAGCAGAGGCTGCTGGAAGACACAGATCTTAAACTCCATCTTTTCACTCTGGAGCTGTGCTGTCATTTTCCTCTACTGGGGAATGGCCCAGCCTCCCTTCCTCAGATTCTTGTTTGCCAGCTGATAAAAAGGTATTTATAGTAAGAAGTCACTTTCTGTCCATGTAAGACAAACAAAGTTGACCTAGAAGATTTCTTCAATTAGACATATGAGTGGTGGGGTAAGGTGTAGCCATGCCAGTCATATCTTCAGCTGGCCCTAATGGGACCTAGGCCTTAACTTTGCAGTGGGGGGGAGACCATGAAGTGGGGGAGGCCCCAAACCATTGGACCCCAAGCTCACTGTGGTGCTTTGGCTCGGGTCTTCCCCAGAGATCCTGGGAGCCCTGCTGTCTGTGCTGTCCATCTGGGTTGTGACTGGAGTGCTGGTGTACCTGGCTGCGGAGAGACTCATCACTGGGGACTATGAGATCGAAGGAGGCGCCATGCTCATCACGTCGGGTTCTGCAGTGGCTGTGAATATCATGTGAGTGTGGCCTCTGTTCCCTCGGCGGGTCCGCCGTGCCTCCCAGGCATACTTTCCTGTCATTGGAAGGCTATGCCACAGTTCAGCACAGAACAGGGACAAACTTCTCCTAATACTTTCAGCTCTGGCACCTGGGATACTTGGGTCCTGCCTCAAGCATATTATTAAGGATTTTGGGGGCTGTAAATCAGGGTTCACATCAACTCAACCCACTTCCCCAAACATGTCCAAGTAACCTAGAAGCCCTGATACCTGCAGTGGGGAAGGATGAGTGTAGATGTCCCTGGGGCCTAACCCATGTCCTTTTTCAAGCTGATGTGGCTGAACCTGGTCTCAGTGGAGGCAGTGACATCTTCAGCATGAGTCTTCTGTCTCTCTTGCTTAGTGGCCTCAGTTCCCCCACCTGTGACATGACAGAGTGAACTAGATGGCCTTCACGCTGCCTTCCTGCTCTGACATTGATCTTCCCAGACTTCCCTTGGAGCTGAGTCCTTTCTCCCATGGTTCTGAATCAAGGCCATGTGGGTCAGGCTCTTCTCTTGGCCAAAGAAATCACAGAACCTAAGGGTCTTGAAATTTTTGGCTCCAAAGGGAGGTCAGCCCTACTGCGTCTTCTGTCTTGTGGATTTGAAGCCACTCATGCTACCTCAGTAATCCCCTGGGCTTTGCCTCCACTTCTGTAGAATGGGGTTGATCCTTTACCAGTCTGGCCACGGGCACAGCCACGGCAGTGGGCACAGCCATGAGGACACCAGCCAGCAGCAGCAGAACCCCAGTGTCCGAGCTGCCTTCATTCATGTGGTTGGAGACTTTCTACAGAGCTTGGGTGTCCTGGTGGCAGCCTATATTTTATACTTCAAGGTCAGAGCTGGGGACAGAGCCGGAAGGATGGGACAGGGGAATGGAGATCGTCCTGGGCTCCTCTGCATTGGGCACCTTCCAGATTCCAGCTTCCTCCTAGCTCTGGGCAAAAGGATGGAGAAAAGGGAGTATCAGCATTTCTATTCTTCACAACTATCCCAAAGAGTAGGTGGTCCTGTTCTGAACAGCTCAGAAGAGTTCAGGAACTGGCTCAACTGGTAAGCCAGATTCAAAGCCAGGATTATGTGTTGTCAAATGCAGGACACTGCCCGTCACATAGCGGCAAGGAGGTCTTATGGAGAGTCAGGCATTGAGTTTGAAGCTGCATGATATCACAGTGAGTTCTCTGCTCACATTGAACCTCAATTTCCCCATCTATAAAATGGGGGTGTTAAGGTGAAATGCTAAGATTCTTTTAGCTCTGTTCATGTCTCAGCCCCTCAGACAAGGAAGGGCAGGGAGGACCTGGGCCACATACTGAAGCACGGTCTGTCCTGTCTATTCTTTCAAATGTGGAATAAAGAGTAGAAAGTAGGAGGCAGGCTAGGATGATCTTATGCCCACCTTGCAGAGAGAACCCCACTACCCAACAGTACTGGGCAGAAGAGGGAGCTGAGGTGATGGCTGGTGAAGCCTAGGTCTGCCTTACCCTTCTCCCATAGCCAGAGTACAAGTATGTGGACCCCATCTGTACCTTCATCTTCTCCATCCTGGTCCTGGGTACAACCTTGACTATCCTCAGAGATGTGATCCTGGTATTGATGGAAGGTAAGCTGGCCTATGGGCCTCATTTTGTTTTGTTTTGTCATTTTGAGACAGGGGCTCATATACAGTTCAAACTGTCCTTGAGCTTACTTTGTAGCCCAGGCTGGTCTTGAACTTGCAATGATCCTCCTGCCTCAGCCTTCCAAGTGTTGGGATTACAGGTGTGTACCACCACACCTGGTCTGTGGGCTTCATTTAAGTTCTTGGCTCTCAAACTGGAATCTGGCTTAAATAGCGTGTGTGTGTGTGTGTGTGTGTGTGTGTGTGTGTGTGTGTGTGTGAAACCCAGCACACTGTGAGGAGCCTGGTCCTGGAGCCAGCATGGATGGAAACCTCTGGGGCCCCCAGCTGACCTTGGCCTAGAGTTGGGCTCTCAGGTGTATCACTTCCTGGAAAAGTCCCTCTGCCTATCACTAGTCCCAACGGTGCCTCCTCCTCTGCCAGGGTGTGTCTTGTCTGTCTAATCAGGTGGCCTCTGGGACACCTAGAGCTCTAGCCTGACCACACGCCCGTCCCCAGTATCTGCTACCTTCCCAAGGTAGCCGAGATTGGCCAACATTGTGTTTCCCACAGCTCAGAAAATGGTGGAGGCTCAGAAAAGGACAGCTGGGCTGGGATGAAGCTACTGAGTCCTCCCCAGCCTTTCTGGCAGCCTCTCAGGGTCCAGGAAGAGGGGCATGCAGAGTGGTGGAGAAAGATCTGCCTGACTACCACCCTCCTTCACCCTGGCCTTCTTATGCTTTGGGGCTGGGCCACGTCATGGGTCTCTGTGTGGTCAAGGTTGGTTTGGAGTGAAGTCTGGTGCTGTGGGTCTAGGGCTGGTGGGAGTGCTTGGCTGTGGGTCAGAGCTTTTTCTCCAATAAAATGATGGACTTAGATAAAAGTATGGTGATATCTCAGGCAGGTACAGAGACTCTCAGATTTTGTTCCTTCTTCTCTTCCTTTTTTTGCGGAACCGGGGATTGAACTCAGGTCCTTGCGCTTGCCAGGCAAGCGTTTATTCTACTGAGCTATCTCCCCAGATCCCCTTCTTTTCTTCCTGCCATTACAAATAAACATTTACGGGGCTGGAGAGATAGCTCTGTGGCAAAAGTGCCTCCCTGGCAAGTGCAAGGTCATGAGTTTGAACCCTGGTCCCACAAAAAAAAAAAAAAAAAACCTACAAGAATAAATAAATAAAAAATATAACACTTACTGAGCACGTATTGAGGCAGGCACTGTGCTAGGCACTGTAGGTACAGTCGTAAAGCTTCTGCTCTTGTGGGGTTTCCATCTGAAAAGAGGAAACACATAAATGGTGTAAGGAGAACTTCGAGATGATGCTAACTATGAAGAGAACACAGCAGTGTACATGGGAGGCAACATCGGACCTGCTGGCCAAGGAGATTTCTCAGAAGAGCAGGGTCAGAGGGGCAGCAGCAGCACCCTTTATCCTGTCACTGCCGTCTTCAGGGACTCCCAAGGGCATCAACTTCACGGCCGTGCAGGATCTGCTGCTGTCGGTGGAGGGCGTGGAAGCCTTGCACAGCCTGCACATCTGGGCGCTGACTGTGGCCCATCCCATGCTGTCTGTCCACATCGCCATTGGTGAGTGGTTGGGACACACGGGGCGGGGTGAGGGAGCGAGGCAGCCAAAGGCCGTGGGTCTTACAAAGTCCCTGCCCTGAGCCTGCACTTGGAACATATCACTTCATTTGCTCATCATGATCTCATTTACCCATGAAGAAACTGAGACTGGGGGTGGTGGCGGTGAAGTCCCTTGCCTGGGCAAATAAGTCTTTTGCAGCAAACAAGTGCAGCAGAAGGCAGATTCCTGGCCTCCTGAGGCTGGTGCTTTCCCTGCTCTTTTAGGCCAGGGCCAGGTATAGGCTTTGAGGGTTTGCCTGGTGCAAGAGAAGAATTTGAGGGCTTCTTCTTTTGTGGTACTGGGGAATCAAACCTGTGGTTGTTCCACTATTGAGCTATGTCTTCATCCTTTTTTTATTATGAGATAAGGTCTCGATAAGTTGTTCAGGCAAAACTCACACTTAAAGTTGGGCATGGTGGCGCATGCCTGTAATCCCAGCACTTAGGAGGCTGAGGCAGGAGGATCGGTGAGAGTTCAAGACCAGCCTGGACTACAAAAGTGAGCTCAAGGCCAGCCTGAACTGCATAGTGAGACCCTGTCTCAAAAAGACAAAAAAAGGAAAAACTCACACTTAAGATCTTCCTGCCTCAGCTCCTCAAGTGCTGGGGTTACAGGAGCAAGCCACTGCCTAATTTCTGGAAGCTTCTTCATGTTCATGGTCCCATACCCCGATCTGCTGGAGACAGGAGACTTGGGCTCCTAAAAGCTCCAGAATGTCAAGCTTGAGCAAATAGGTCTCTGGTCTGCCTCACCTACCTCATGTCTCTTGCCCTAGCTCAGAATGCAGACGCCCAGGCTGTGCTGAAGGTGGCCAGCACCCGGCTCCAGGGGAAGTTCCACTTCCACACTATGACCATCCAGATTGAGGACTACTCTGAAGACATGAAGGACTGCCGGGCATGCCAAAGCCCCTCCGACTAGCAGCCTGGCCAGGCACCAGCTGAGGCCTGACCAGGACCAGCAGGTGGCCAGAAGGAGGGTCCTGCAGACCCAGCTGGGACTCTGCCCACCCTGCCCCTCTCTGTTCTGGGTTCAAAGTGGAGCTTTATCCCCTGCAGGAATGGGGTCTTGCTGGCCTCACCCAACTGCCCATAGCCTGCTCTGGGGTGGCGACTGGGCAGGTTTCCCACCATTGTGACCCCTCTCCTCCACCTCTAGGTCAGCTCCCCACAGGGCTGTGTCTGGGTCTGATCCTCAGCTGATGCCACCCTGATACCCGCAATAGGAAAGTCACTGAGGCATAGCAGGGGGAACAAAGACAAGACTGGCCTGAAAGTTGCTCCACGGGCCTGCCTTTCCCACCAGCATCCTGGCTGCCCTGGAACAGAGCCCCTCCCTCTGCCAATCAGGCTTGAAGAGGCCATGGGGGTTGGGCGTTTTGAGGCCCCCTGGACTCACACAGTTCCCCTGAAATGTGGAGCCAGGGCACCTGAGGTCTACCTGTGACTTAATCACCTTGGCTTCGGGCCAACGGTACCTCTTCCTGGAAGAAGAAGCTTCTTACCAGGTAACAACCTGGCTGGTTTCCTTCTTCCTTGACTCCCCCCAGACTAGGAAGCTGGGCCAATGTACAGACACCCTTGACACAGTTTGAGGGGACCAGTTGGGGCTGGGGCCAAAACAACTTCACAGTCCCAAGACCACTTCTTGCACCCTGATAGTGTTCAGGGGATTGCAGAGCCTGGAGTTAGATATGATTGACCTGACTCTATTGTCCAGATGGCCTGATATAGTTGGAATCAGGGGATGGAGGACATAGCCCAGAGAAGGGAAGATCTTGTTTTCTGGGATTTTGTGTGTGAACATTCCTGATTCAGGGGCTGCCTTGTGTTTACAAGAAGCAAGAGGGGAAACCTGGTCCATCTTACAGCGGCATCATGCCCAGTTAGCAAGGAGCCCTGGACCCAATGTCTGTCTTGTCTAACACCCATTTCTGCTTTATGGGGCAAGGGTTCTTAGGCTGGTTGGTCTCTCCACTCTTATCTGAAGACCAAGAATGGGACACCTACTTCACAGGGCTGTTGTGAGGACACAGCCAAAGATTTGGTCACCTGGCCAAGCACCTGGGAGTTTCTGGAGAGTGGTTACTTTCACTGTCATCCTGGAACAAGGGGACATCTGTGGCTAAAGGCTGCCAGGTGGACTTCGAACCTGCCCAAGGCAGCATAGAGTCTGTCCTGACGGGCCAGGCCATGGCAGCGGCAGGAGAATCTGGGAGCCTTTCCTTTCTTCTTTGAGCTTCTTCCTAAATGTCTTTCCAGGGCTATTACTGGAATTGCCTGTGATCTAGGTCACGGGTCCTTTAGCCTCTCAAGGTGACTGGGAAGTCATCAGCGTTGGCCTGGAAGAGACAGGGTGCAGGAAGGACAGCTGATGACTGTGCTGCATACCACTGGCCTCCCGGAGCCACACGTGTGCCCTACAATCCCTGCAGGCCTCAGGACCCTTGGTCTTGGGCTTCCCTATGTGCCAAGCCCTTCAAATTCTCCCAGAGCAGTTGTTTGGTCTTCTCTGTTTTTATATATGAAAAAAAGTGAGGCTCAGAGAGGCTACGTCACCCAGCCAGTGTGAAGCAGGTCTGGGGTTTCTGTCTCACTGGCTGGACCACCCTTACAGCAGGGCCTGGGGACCCGCTCTGAGCTGGATGTTGGTGCAGTCTCCCCTCAGTTCAGTAGTGCCCACCCTACAGGCACAGCGATGCCAAGGCAGTTCAGCACCCTGGGTGCTGAAGCTGCGCTTGCAAAGGTGCCGCCGTGCCCTGGCTGCTCAGGCTCTGGGAGCTCTCCTTACCTTGGAAGGCTGCCCAACTGCAGCAGCTGTGTGCTTCCTCACTCTCCTCCCCCCAGCCCCCACGCCGACTGTGCCTGCCCCTGGGCCAGACTGCTCCCTCCCACCTTCCTTTACAGTCCCCCTGCACCTCCAACATCAAGGGCACCCTCCCTCCCAAGGGACACCCATTCTGAATGCCCAGCAGTCACAGTCTCCAGGGAGGACTGAGTCATCCAGGGGCCAGAAATCAAGCTGGAGGATGGGGCGGGAGGCCTTTAGGGACACCATGTTCCAGATGGCGACCCAGTCATGGGAGTTTCCAGAGCAGCAAAACCTTCAAAGCAGGAAAACACCTGACACCCTAGACGGGGCTGCACCCCTCAACCCCACCCTTTTAGTCACCCGGCCTGCTGGATATCCTCAAGAGCCCCCTCTCCCGGCTGCTGCACGCACGCAGCTGCTTTCTGTGTATTTATAGCCTGAACGTGAAGGGGCAAGGACACGTGTTTTATTTCGGAAGTGATAATTCCAGTTCCAGGTGGATAAAGCCAGGAGAACCAGCACCCTCGCCCACTCCACCCTCACCTACAGGGCTCTGGGGACAGCTCTCCTGCCCCGTCCACCAGAAATAGTCCCTCCTTGCTGGGCTCCCTGTGGCTGTTCTTGCCCCTTCCTCCTGTGTTTGCAGATCCCGGGCGGTGCACACCGCTGACACTTCACGCCCGCGCCCGTCCTCTCGACCCCGCCAGGGGGCGTTTACAGCGCCAGGCCCTTCCGTGGAGGGAGTGCGGTGCGGCGCTGCCCTCTAGCGGCACAAGCTGGTGTTGCCAGAGCCCTGGATCCAGCGCTACTGGGAAGCGCCACCTGCGTTCCCATCCCTTTTCCTTCTCCGACTCCTAGCTTCCTTGCACCTCTTTGCTCCTTCCCTGGAGCGCGGGGAGTGAGCCTGACAACCCAAGATTCTGCAGATGGCTGCCTTCCTCGCCGACTAGAATCCCCGGGTGGGGGTTTGGTTTCTCTGCACAGTGCCCATGCTGACAGACAGTATCTCTGTACCTGCGGGACCAGAGAGAAGGAAACGCGAACCGCCCTCCGGACTTCCAGGCAGGTCCTGGGGCCCCAAGGTGTGCACGCGAACGCGACGGCATCAACGACACCGCACCTTGGGAGGTCGGACATAAATGTCCGGCACGGATCTGAAGGACAAGATGGGTGGAGCAGGGCAGGAAGGCGTTTCAGGCTAGCGGAGGCGCAGCGGCAGAGAGCGAGCGGTGGGGTGCGGCGCGCCCTGGGAGCCGGCCTAGGATCTCCCCGAGTCTCGCTTAGGGCTTCTCCAGGCTGCGGTACTTCTTGCGCTGCACAGACACCGGGTCTTTGAACAGCACAGGGTCCAGACGCAGGCGAGAGGAGACCAGAGGCATATGGCCGAACTCTGCCGCAATCTGGTTGATGCAATCTTGGCGTAGGGGCTGAGGCTGAGACCCAGATCCCGGAACCATAGGAGCCTAAACGGTGGAGGTGGAGAAGGAATGCCTCAATGGGCCTCTCTGACTTTGAGGCTCCCACAACCCCTGCCCCAGAGCAAGAAGGGTTTGTATTACATGGAGAGAGAAAGCCCCGTTCTGCCCCCAGCTAGGCTGTCCCAGTGCTACCCTGCTCCGGGCCCTCACCCCAGCCTCTTGGTGCTGCTTGCCATAGGGCACTTTGATAGGGGGCAGCTTGGTGACTGCTGCCACTAGGAAGTTCATCAGGACATCCATGCAGGCGGGTGCCTCATCCACCAGGGTCCTCAGGGCGGTGGGCAGGAACTGGGTGAAGAGCGTGTGGTAATACCTGGGCAAGGAGGAAGGACAGGGAGACGCTGTAACTAAGCCCCCCACAGCCCCCAGACCTCATTCTGCTCCCTGCCGACCTCACCTCAGTCCTTGACTCTGATTCCTAAACCTCTTTCAAAAGCCCTGCTCCCAGCCCTGGCTGCCTCAGAGAGCTCCCACCTCAGTGTATTTTTATTATTTTGTTTTGTTTTACCACCCGAGCTTTGAGTTTTGAGCCTCTCTCCACCGGCTCTGGCTTGCCTGCAGGCGATGGTGTGACTTGCTCAGGCAGAGCCAGACTTGGGGAACCAGGCAGGGGCAATCAAACATGGCCACCCAAACACCGGCTCCCAGAAGATTATGAAATAAGAGGGCCAGGCGATGCTTCACCCCGTGGCCCTCTGCACAAGCTGGGTCAGCACTGCAGTCCTCAGGGCTGTCCTCCACATCACTGAAAATTCCCTGCAGGGTCCCTGGATGATCTGCAGAGTTCCATGTCACACAGATTGGTGGAAACATTCTGAAGACACTGCTTTGAGGGGCTCCTCCGCAGTGTTTCTCTATTCTAAGAGTGAGGCCCTTGAGCTACTTCAGGTAGCTTGGGGAAGACCTGGGACGGTCCCCAGCCCAGTAGACCCACATCTATAACACATCAGAACCATTCTCTTATTACCCCACCACCACCATCAAACAAAACACTGTCCCTACCCACTGAATACTATACTGCTATTTAAAATGACATTTGAGGCTGGGGAGATAGCTCAATAGAATAAGTGTTTGCCTGGCTAGCACAAGGTCCTGAGTTCGATCCCCAGTACCACCAATTTTTTTTTTTTTTTTTTTTTTGGTGGTACGAGGGGATTGAACTCAGGACCCTGAGCTTGCCAGGCAGGCGCTTATTCTACAAAAAAATATATATAAGTTTCCTAAAACCACACTAGCTACTTGTTGAGCGTGTGTGTTGAGATCTTAAGTGGAAGATCATCCCATCCCTAGGAGGTGAACACATTCCATTTTACAGACAAAGACACTGAAACTCAGGATAAATGAGAGGGTGACGTAAGTGGGAAGCAGCAGATCTGGGCCTTGAATCTGTGTCTCTGGGCTCCAGGCCACCCTACTCCTGGTTTAGGCAGAGAGTCTCTGAATCAGGCCAGCATTTGTACCTGTGGTAGAAGGCAGCCGCGGTAAGGACCATGGAGAATTCATTGGCCATCTCAGCAGTGTAGCCCCAGCCACCCTGAGCCTCAACCCAGAAGTGGCTCCATGTTAGAAAGCCCACCATCCGCTCTGGGAAGCTCTGCCACACCACAAAGGCAAAGTCCACCTGGAGAGAGAGTAAGTAGGCCGTGAGAAGGGGCGTCCCCGACCTGCCAGAAACAGGTGAGGTGAGGCTGCCCGACTACCGGCCAGGACAGGGTTCAGGGGAGAGAGGATGGGAGCCATCCTAGAAATGTAGCATGAATGTTTCAGAGGAATTTTTAGGGGGAACTTTCTCAGCTGGAGCCACAAAAATAATGTTCAGGAGAGTCTGAGAGGCCGGGCATGGTGGTTCATGACTATAACCCCAGCACTCAGGAGGTTGAAGCAGGAGGATCACCATGAGTTTGAGGCAGCCTGCATTACATAGTGAGTTCAAAGCCAGTCTGAATTACATAAAGCCTGTATAAAAAAAAATAGGGCTGAGGAGATAGCTTGGTGGCCTCAGTGCCTGCCTGACAAATGCAAGGTCCTCAGTTCAATCCCCAGTACCGCATGCCATGCTGGCCCCAGTTCCAGATGCACTGTGCTGGCCCCAAACCC
>PVKN010004604.1:0-33045 GCA_004027915.1 Capromys pilorides
GGGATATATTGCGTAGGCATAGTGAGACTAGCCCCCAGTTTGTTTGTTACAGAAGACACAATTTTCTTCAGCAGAGAATGTACAGGTTTCTGCTTTGTGTCTTTATGATACTGAACAAATAGCTTCCAAATTTGAGAATTTTTCCCTCTCCTCTAATAACTCTAGTTTCAAATTAGAAATAAAATCATATTGTCAGCGTGGAGGTTTAATCCTTTTTAATTCCATTCTTTTAGTGGAAATTACTTTTATTCCTTTTTAAAGAGGAGAGAAGTTACTGCTTCTGATGGTGGAGAACAGCAAAAACTTGCACCTGGGCCTCCGTGTTTTCTGATGCGCGCTCCTCCCCCTCCCACCCCAAAAGCCTACATTAGGCCCAAGCTATGTGCACGCAGACGGGACCCAGGGGCTGCGCCAGTGAGCAGGCCCAGACCTGCTTCCTTGGCACAGGTGAAGCAGTGCAGAGACCCTTTGCTTCCCTGGCCCACGTTAAGGTGGATCCTTTCAATGCCCATTCAATTTGCTGCTGTTCAATTTGTGCTTGATTTACCATTTTTTAATGTCAGCTTGTTCTAACTTACTGAACTTCATGGAATAAGTAAGATTTCTGCCTTCAAATCCTGATAATTTAGTTTAAAAAAGAGAAAAACATGATTTCTCTGATAACTTCTGTGAATTAAGTTTTTAGTCCTTTTTCATTAGTGCCTAATTGACACTGATGTAACGGCTTATTGCAATTCAGTTTTCCTATTTTTAATCTAAATTTGTGAAGAATGTAGAGTAATTTTTATATTTCATTATGTAGTGTTATTAATGTTACAACAAAATACAGAATTATTCTAACTTTTTAATATGGAAAAAAATTTCTCTAGTCCATGAGAAACTGCTGTGAAATGTTTTAAAACATCAGGTGAATTTTTATTGATTTTGGATTTTATTCAGGCATATCACCTGGTTGTTTCCCTGTGTGGGTCCCATCTTAAGTGAGCATGGATTGATAAATCAGCCTGCTGCTCTCCAAGTCCTGGGGCTCCTGCTGGTTCTCAAAGGGCTGGCTCCTGGGAGGTGGAGTGGCTGCGGCCTCGCTGCCCTACACTTGGGTGATGGAACGTGACTGTGCAGCCTGTGTGTAGTTGGCCACTTCACATACAGTTTTTTAGGTTAGCTAGTAATTCAATTTTGCAGCAGAAAAATAAACAAGTATTTTATAAGATTAACATTGTTATATATTAGTTGAATCTGCTTAAAATTATTGGAAAGGAGTTGTCTCTTGACTTAATGTTTGCATCACCTGAAGCATCAGAGATGTTTAAGTGAACCCCACTTACTATTTTTTGTTTTACGACAGTCTCGGTAAGTCTGGAAAGGGTTCCCACCTGCAGTCCTTCTGCCTCAGCTTCACAGAGGACTGGAATCACAAACAGCATGGAGAAACATGCTTTTTACATTCTGTGCTTAAAATTGTAATTGTCTCTACATTTTTATGTAGGGCACATGGTTTACTTTAGGACTTCTGTGTTTGTAGAGGCCTCTTTTATTTTAAATTTTGGGCAAGTATTTTTTTTTTTAATACTAGAGACTTTAATTGTATTTACCAAACGACAGTATAATTAGAGCTTAATGAGTGACTATATGCTGAGTTTCTCTTAGAAAATCTGGTAGTTTTTCTTTGAACTTGTTAACTCCAATGCTTTGAAGCCACAGTAATGCGTGCTTTCCTGAGGAGGGATCTTCTGTGTCTTCTGTCTGTTGGAATCAGGTCTATAATCACTGCTTTCTGTTGCAGATCACCTGTTACGTACTGCCAGTCAGCATTCCGATAGCAGTGGCTTTGCTGAAGATTCTGCAGACTGCCTCTCCTTTAATCATCTTCAGGTAAAATTTTCTTTTGTAGTAGAAAGTGTGTTTAATTTACTCATTTAAAAGTGATTTTTCCCCCAATGGCTATTTCAAGACTAAATCTGTGTTTTATTTTTTCATGTGACAATAAGAAACTGGGGTGTAGATATTGTGTGTTTGACTGAATTGTAGCTCTCACTAATTCCTTCTTTCTCACTGAATTGTTTTTTTTTGAAAAGCTGCTTCTCAACTCTTGGATCACCAGTAAAGGAATTATTTCGATTATCGCCCTGTTAGGTCTATTGGTTGTCTTGCTTTTAATCATTGTGTTTCAACATTTTACAGTAACTACTTTGCTTATTTAATAACTACATTAGCTGTGAATCTTAATAGCTAGTAACTCCTCATAAGTGTCGGTGTTACAAGGATGTCTGTGCATGATTCCGCTGGGTAACCCAAGAAGCAGGAGCCAATCTGTTCGTGATGTACTTGTACTTTGTATGCAGAGTCGGAGCGCACAGGAAAAGCCTTTAAACATCATTAAGCAAGTTTTAAGTGATTCGAATGACCAAAAAACCTTACAAAAACACAGTACGTAAAGAGTAAGGAGAAGAGATAGATCTAAGGCAACTCAGAAAGAAAGTGGACAGAAAAATGAGAAAGGAGAATTTGAGAAAGACAGTTATCGATCTCAGGCAGAAGATAAGGTTGTGACTGATGCAGGAGACAGATGAGGAAACAGCAGTTGTGGTGGAGTAAGCAGGACTGGAGTGCAAGGCCGTGATGAGGAAGAAAAGTGAAGGGTCTCATTGGAGTGACCTGGGAAGATGTGCTGCTAAAGGGGGGGGGGTGGAGAGAAAAGAAGGGGGGGGTGCGAGGGAGGGAGGCGGAGAGGGACAGAGCCAGAGACAGAGACGACAGAGAGAGGAAGGATACGAATGAGAATGAATAAGAATGAATTTGCTCCAGAACAATCTGGGATTACGCTGTGGAGGAATGTCCAGGTACTGCAGAGAGTGTGATCAGAAGCCCAGGCTAGGGGAGTCACTTTGATAAAAGGGTTAGTATCTTTTCAGAATGGCCAGAAAGTGGGAATGATGGGAAGAGAGGTAGGAAGCTTGTTGTTTTTGGAGAAGAATGTTAAAGTTTTGTCTATTTTCTCTTTGAGTCAGTGTTATGTGTTGGAAGAAGTGGAGGAGGACATTGGGAAATTTAGGAAAAGTAGTGAGGTTCTAAAATCATCTTTGTAAGAAAATGAGGAGGTGTTAGCTGAGTCAGCGCAGCGAAATCCCTGGTGAGCGGCCCAGGCCACAGCTGAGGCTGGCATCCACACGAGCACAGCTGCACCACGTCTGCTGGTGTTTGGCTAGTGATGCTCACTCATCGTCCCATCTGGTTCCTTTCCACAGGTCCACGAGCCCTTGCAGGCCATGGGGAGCAGTGCTGATAGTTGTGACAGTGAGATGACAGTCACCTCATTTGGTGAAGACCTTGTTACACCAACAGTGCAAGACCAGCCTTATTTTAATGAGTCAGAGGAGGAGTCGCCAAGCCCTCTTCAGGAAGGAAGAGCGAAGGCAGCAGCAGTTGCTGACAAAGGAGCACCAGAGAGGCAGGATTTCCCTCAGTGTGGGTCTGCGCAGAGCGTGGGACCTGAACCGTCCTCTTGTAGTCCAGGGGGTCATGGGGCTGATGTCACTGAGGAGGGAGAGGCCTCATCTTCAGCCCAGACAGTGGAGCTGCTGAGGGAAGCAAGTGGTGAAAGTGACGTGGACAAAAGCAGCGAGTGTGAATTTCCCCAGTACACCACACACCATATCCTGAAGTCACTGGCCTCCGTGGAAGCTAAGTGCCGTGATCTCAGCTCTGAAAACACAACTGGGCCTCCTCCTTCTTCAGTGGACAGAGTTAATACAGCTTTGCAGAGAGCGCAGATGAAGGTTTGCAGCTTGACTAATCGAAGGGTAGGGCGGAGTCTGATCAAGTCAAAGGATCTGTTGAAACAGAGGTACTTACTTGCAAAAGCTGGCTATCCTCTAAGAAGGTCTCAGTCTTTACCAACAACCTTATTGAGCCCAGTCAGGGTTGTATCCTCCGTCAATGTGCGGTTATCTCCTGGAAAAGAGACCAGGTGCAGCCCCCCTTCTTTCACCTACAAATACACGCCTGAAGAGGAACAGGAATCGGAAAAAGGGGCCACTGCACCTGACAGTCAGTCTTTAGTCAGATCCACCATTTTCATCTCTCCATCTGCGAAGAAGGAGGATGAGACCTCCCAGGATGAGGTGAACCAGTTGGAGGAATGCCACCCCAGGAGGACTCCTGTCTGTCCCCAGGCTGTCCCAGCGTGCATATCTCAGTCCACCTGCTCCCTTCACACTGTGCATGAGTGGCCAGACAGGCCGCTGTGTGAGCACATGAGAACCCTGAGTGCCCACAGTGTCCCCAACATCCCGGGGGCCACCTGCTCTGCCTTCGCTTCCCCTCTTGGATGTCCTTACTCCCACAGACATGCTGCCTACCCCTACCGAGGGTACGCTGTGAATCCTCCTTCCACCATAGAAATGCAGTTGCGAAGAGTGCTACATCATATTAGAAACTCTCTGCAGAATCTTTCACAGGTAGGAGGAAGAGTTAATGTTTTTAAACTGTTTTAAATTTTATTGCTCTAGGTACCATTAGCTCACTGCGAAGCAAACTCATCCAGCATAATCTATGCCAACTGTAATTTTTTCCGTGTTTAAGCTCACCACTACCTGTTCTCGTGTACACTTCCCTCCTGTTTCACGGGAAAAGTTGTAATTATCCCTCAACGAAGTTAACCTCTCTGCTCAGAATCTCCTTCCCTTCCTGGAAGGATTTCGCCTTCCTTTTTCAATCTGTCGTCCATTGTTTGTGCCATACTCTAAAAACATTAAGTCACCATGTTTAAGAAAAGCAAAAGACTCCTCTCTCAAAGGTCCTTTTCTTTTTCTCCTGCCATTTGGCTGTGTTGACACCTCTTCCTTCTCTAAGTTCTTACCCTGCTGGCTTCAGTGGCACCGTGTCCTCCTGGTCCTGCTTGTAGCTCTCTGACTAAGCTTCCCCTTCACTCACTGACCTCGGACGCTGTTCTCCTGGCCCAGACTTAGTCTCCTTCTACTGGGTTCAAAGACTCAAACTGCTCCGGAAGAGAAAAACAGGTACAGTGTGAACGCAGAATGCATGTAATTGCTTACTGTGGAAGCCACCTTGAAAGGAAGAACCTAAGTTGTAGTGTTTCAAGTCCCATAAGATGTACCATCTTTTAATATATATAGGCTATATCCTTGGAATAGTTGGTTCCCCTTGCAGTTTGAACAATGTGGGTGTTTCTTCCTCCTTATGAAATGTAGTTCTAACCGTGCCTGAACTATTTTGCGTTTTCCCTGCAGTTGTGTGTAGCTGGGGTTTCCAGAGCCCTGTCCCCTACACCTGTGGGTACCTTTCTGGGCCAATTGTTTTGCCCACTTGGTAGTTGCTTCTTCTTGGATGTCCCATTGCTAATGAACCTCCCCACCCTGCCTCACTCTGCAGACTGAAGCTCTCCACAGTCTCCATGCTTAGCTCTGTGCTCTGCCACTCTGAGCTACGTGCAGGGCTCTGGGAGTTGTGTGCTCTTGGTGAACCGAGCATGCAAATTGTGTGTGTTTCCCTGGGTCTTTTGCTCTTGGCTTTCTTTATGTGACCAAATCCAAGTTCCTGTTAGACTCAACTGAAGTGTCACTACTGTTGTAGAAACATAGCTAGTGTATACTTCTGTTTTCATCTTAACTCCCCTGTTCCTGAAGTCTATAATACTTGTTTAAGACATTTCTTTTTTGTTACACTGAGAACACCTTCAGTCAGGGAGCCTTTTACCTTCCCTGAGATAGTGGCCTGGAGCAGGTGCTTACATGTCCTAAATCTGATGCTGCTTGCTGCTCTCTGGTGCTGCCTCAGTCATTACTGTGGCCTCTGGATGACATTTGCGAGCTGGTCCATGTTTTAGAGTTTTACTTTTGCTTCTGTACTTTCTCAAGGCAAGAAGAAAGTCCTATAAAACACAGATATGGTGAACTATAAGTAGCCTGACTCGTGCCTAAAACAGCTAAGAGGACCAGGAAGCTTTGGTGACTGATTCTATTGTTCCTGTGTACCATATTAACAGTTCTGTTTAGTTTTGCCTTAAAAAGAAAATACATGGGCCTCCAATTGTGCCTTTTTAGCATCTTAGAGAATTTGAAAAAGTAGCCACTGTGACACTGCTTTTAATCTTCCCGCTTTCCTTTATTGAAGTACCCTATGGGAGGCCCTGACCTTGCTGCTGCTCCATACAGTACTCAGAAATCATCTGTTCTACCTCTTTGTGAAGTAAGTTCCTACTTATATCTTTGCATTGCAAAGTAATCTGTATGAGTCAGAAGTGTAATTTTGCTTTATTGCATTTTAGAATACTTTTCAGGAACTTCAAGTAATGAGGCGGAGCCTGAATTTATTTAGAACTCAAATGATGGACTTAGAATTGGCCATGCTGCGCCAGCAAAGCTTGGTGTATCACCACATGTCTGAGGAGGAAAGGTAGGAGTTCGCTTTGTCTCAACTCACATAAGTTTTCATTCCAAGAAACATTTTCAACTTAGGTTTTATAGAACTTGTTCTTGTTTCCTCTGCTATATATCCTGTCTGTTCTGTGAACTGGTATGTACAAAATAGGCTTGCAAAATATTCTGCTAACTTCTGAGTCTTCAGGAAATGACTGAAGATGGTTGTTGTAGCCTGGTAGTGTGCTGGTCAGTTGGTGAGTGAAAGGAGAGGGGCAAGACAAGACCCTTGTCCTAGTGGTCACGTCTGCAGTGCACTTGTGCAGGTTCATGAAACTTGGCATACAGTGCCTTCTGTTAGCGTGCAATAATTATCAGAGTGCTTGCAGGAAGCAGGACTGCAGTTCTTGAGCTTTGGCCCTTTCCCCGTGTGGGTAGGTATGAAGTCGATCAGCTGCAGAGCTTGAGGAACTCGGTCCGAATGGAGCTGCAGGAGCTGGAGCTGCAGCTGGAGGAGCGCCTGCTGGACCTAGAGGAGCAGCTCCGAGCCACGCAGGCGCCTTCGCCCTTCCACTCTTCCTCACTGATGGTAGGCTGCCCTGGAGTGTGGGCCCTTGGATGGGCTACCTCGGGATGTTCCTTGTGAGTCAGGACAGGTCCCTTCGCTGTAAGCCATTTATTTTAATGACATTAAAAGTATGCAGAGGGTTTAAGGCGCTTTTCCACACATCAGTGTTAGGTATAAGTTGTAATAATTTTCTTAAATATTTGATGTGTACTTATACATTGAGAAATTTTAATGGTCATTTTTGATAATGAGAGAAAATAAAGGTCCATCAAAAGGTTTAAAATTTTTTGAAAGAAAAATAGTAGTGCATAAAACTGTTACTAATTTAAATTTGAATTACTTCATATATGTGTCTCTAAAGAATACAAATATATTCAGGGGCTTTTTTCCCCCCTTTTGCATTTAAATAAATAATGTTTCATTTAAACTTTTCCTTTATTTTGGTTTCCTTTCTCCTAACCCCACCCATCCTCCATGCTGGGACTCAGAATCCGCTTCTCCTTATCCCGGCCACAGCCCACTCTCAGCCACGGAGCTATGCTCCCTGGCCCTTTGTTCTTTGTTTTTTAATGGCTGAAATGAGGTGCTTTGCTAGAACACGTGTACAGTCAGGATAAGAAACAGCAAAACTCTTTGTCTTTTTTGTGCCTTCTTTTTATTACTTCTAATATTGCCTCCCATAAAATTTTTAAGTTAACATTGCTATGTTTGGCAGGGAGGTGAACTGGAGATTGAACCCAGGCCTTCACAGTGATCTAAGTCCCAGCCTGTTTAAATAGTTTTGTTTTGTTTGTTTTTTTTTAATTTTGGAACAGAGTGGCACTAAGCTGCCTATTCTGAGCTCCACATTGGCTCCTTCTGCCTTAGCTGTGCCGAGGGCTGGGACTCCAGGCGTGTGCCGCCGTGCCCATCTTCAGCATTATTACACTCTCGTTGTTGGTGTCTTCGAGGTTGTGGACCGTGTTGCCTAGAAATGTGTGTTTGTGGGGGCAGAGGCTGAACGCCACCCTCACCGTGTTGTGCAGCTTTCACTCATGGACACATTTTAGCAGGTTCTGTGATAGTTGAAGGTGGCTGTCATGACAGATAAATGCTTCAGGGCAATAAGTAGCTCATTCGTTTTATTTTAAACGCTTGGAATTTGGGAAAGTGTATGCAAGTATGAAGATGAAGCGTACTGTTCTTGCCTTTTCAGGGACTGTGTGGCAGCAGAAGTGCTGATAACTTGTCCTGTCCTTCTCCGCTGAACGTAATGGAACCAGTAAGCCTCCCTCCGTCATCACTGGGAAGGGGCACTGCATACCGTCTCACGCGCACAGCATTTCCAATGTGGGCCAAGTGCATGGTTTTGTCAAATACAGAATTTGCCAAGTTAGTTAAAGTGGTTGAGAGTGAGTTTGCCACTTCTGAAGTTCATTTCCATCTTAAGCCATTAGAAAGCAAACTTTAAAATGCAATTGTGATCTTTATCTTTGTGACCTAAAAGAATGATACACCATGAAAATATTCAGTCTGTACTGCAGGGCAGAGGTGCTTTGCCGATTAGATCCTGGGTCCTTTAAGTGCGAACTATGAGATGAGGATTTTTGAACAAGACTTTAATTTGTATTATATTTTAGGCAATTTGATTCATTAGAGGGAAAAATATAACTATTTTGTCCTTCTCTTCCTTCTGAGTAGTTTGGACGTCTGTGGTAACAACATTTCACCTCACCATTTTCTAGTTATCCTTTATATTGCTTGAACTTATTGTGAATTTAAGCTTGGTGAATTTGACAGTGAAGTTGAGTGGTTACTAAGTGAATGAAATACGAATATGTCTTACAACTTATGTGACTTTTGGCAGTACTCATAGCTAGGAGTTTGACCTTCACTTTAACTGTCAGTCTTAATTTCAAGAGAAAAGAATAAGTTTTTTCTCATCTTTAGGTCACAGAACTGATGCGCGAACAGTCCTACCTGAAGTCTGAATTGGGTCTGGCACTCGGAGAAATGGGATTTGAAATTCCTCCTGGAGAGAGCTCTGAGTCCGTTTTCTCCCAAGCCACGTCAGAGTCGTCTTCTGTGTGTTCTAGCCCCTCACATCGCGCCAGCAGAAGAACTGCAGTGACATCCGGGCAGGGGGGCAGACGCAAAGCCCAGGCAGTGGCAAGGAAGAAAGTGTTCCGGGCGTCCGTAGCCCTGACGCCAACTGCTCCTTCCAGAACAGGCTCTGTGCAGACGCCTCCAGAGCTGGAAAGTTCTGAGGAAGCCGGCGTGGCTGAGGAAGGCGTGCGGGCTGCAGGACCTAGCTCTGACGTGGAAGAAGAGTGTGGGAAGCTCCCCGTGGTGCCGGCTGCTGAGGAAACGGAGAGAAATGTGGAACAGGATGAGCTGCAGCAGGTCATTCGGGAGGTAAGTCCCATCTGAGCCTGCGTCACTTGCGCAGCAGTGGGGCTAAGCAGGAGCATTGGTTATTTGCACGGTTGTCCCGATCACCACAGTCATTTTCAGAGAGCTTTCAAATTCACTCTGCTGTTTACCTTGTTCATGTCAGCTAAGGTATGTATGGACTGGTATCCTGCAGGTTGTGACATTAGAGTAAGGTCCTGGCCATTTTCTATATTTACACTGGTGAAAAGGATTTTGTAGGTTTTGTAGGAGATAAAATCTTGACAGTCTCTCTGGATCTCCTGTTCCCAAAAGTGAGGGACTATAATTTATATCTCTGCTAGGTGTCATTTTATCATTTCAGTTGACATAAGAAATGTTGTTGTGATTATATTAAGTATAAAGAACTTGATCTGTTTGATTAGGTGAGTGGAGAAGGGTGGAAATTTTGAGTTGTTCAGAGACTGAATATACAATATCAAAGAAGGTGTCCCCTGGTTGGGGACAGCAGGAGCATCTGAAGCATTCACCGTAGCTCTCAGTTATCCAGGGACCAAAGCATGAAGAGGTCAGTAGTCAGCGGTTCAGGGTGAATCAAGACACTTAGTCTGATAATAGTTTTACTACTGAATGCAGTTAATGAGGAACTACGCATCACAAGGCCAAGAGCCCACTAGAGACACTTTTGTGATGCTTATTTCCCTCTTTGCTTCTCATGTCACAGTGTCCTTTTGTGAAAACCAGTCTAGTGCATGGCATAAAATTTCTACATAAGGGCCAGCCAGATAGCTCAGTGGATTAAAGTACCTGCTGAGGCAGATATAGGGACCAGGGTTCGATCCCCAGCCTGCTGTGCCAGCCCCACACCCGGGGCTCACTGAGATGGCCATTGAGACTGGGCATAGTAGCACATGCCTGTAATCCCAGCGCTTGGGAGGATGAAAACAGGAAGATCATTATAAGTCTGATCTGTGTAGTGAGACCCTGTAGACCCTGTACTAAATGCATAAAAAGAAAAACAAATTCTATAGGAGTATTTCTTTTGCAAATATTTGTTTTGTTTTCATAAGAAATCTCAAAAATAACAAAGGAGAATCAAAATGATCCAGTTTTTCAACAAAAGGTACTAAAACCACTAATAAGAAAGGGTCTTTCAAGCCAGGCACGGGGTACACAAAGTGTAAACTCAGCACTCAGCAGGCTGAGGCAGGAGGATTACCATGAGTTCAAGGCCAGCCTGAACTACATAGTGAAATCCTATGTTAAAAATAAACAAAAAGAAATCTTTCATTCTTTCCATTGCATTTAAAAAAAATCACTTTAGTAAAGACTCAGGATATACCTCAGGGACAGAGCCTGGGCTTCCTTTTGGGGATGGTGCAGTATTCAGTCCGACACCCCACATACCCCCAAAAAAGCCACTTTATTATAAGTGTGTGATTATCTTCTGTGCAGGGTAAAAGAAAAATGCATACAGGACACAAAGTCATGGACATTAAGGATAATAGGGAGGTTAACAACTGAGAAATTCAATCAGGGCTTCAAAAAATTTGAGGTTTCAGATCATGACTGACCTTACCACTACCACCGCCTCCCTCCCCCCTCCCCCCTCCACCCCCATGGTGCTGGGGATCAAACCCAGGGCCTCTCTGTGCCCGCTTCCCCATTTGTATTCTAGGTTCTCAGATGAAGGCTTCTCAAACTTTGAAGCCTATGTAAATGTTCTAGAAATCTCACAAACTATGAACCTCCCATTTCTGGTCCCAAGCGCTCAGACTCTCATTCTCTGAGAGAGTATGCCCGAACTAAACATTTAGGAATAGATAAGGTCAGAATGAGCCAGAGAAGTCAGTCAGTGTCGCTTTCAGTTTTTGAACTGTGTATCACTGTAATTAGCAATACACACCTAATGAATCTTAGAATCAATCTGTAACACACAAAAGAGACCCAGGGGTTATAGGCCAAGAACGGTGGCAGCAGACCAAAATCTTCCCTTACTTCAGTCATTGGTCTAGGTCCAGAGATTAGCTTGTGAGTATCAGGGCTCATTACTTATAGTTGCATGACAACAGCTTGAATTACACGTGTAATAAATATAGGAGCTTGGGGTATAGCTCAGTGGTAGAGCATACTACTTCCTTAGCATGTGCAGTGCCTCAGTTCGATTCCCATTACTTCCAGAAAAAGAGACGTAAATACAGTCAGTTGCTGTGAACACAAGATGATGTATATGTTCCTGAAAATCTGGGTGTGCAGACCCATGTACTTCATGGTATTACAGGGAAAACAGGATTAGATGCATAGCACTCAGAACTCCAGAGACATTACAAACACCTTGCCAATTACACCACTGGAAGCAAGTCAAGCACTGGCACAGGTTACGCATTTTAAGTGGTTAAGAAGTACACAAGTACTACAGTAAATGTGCTTCATCATCTTTAAAAATCCTGAAATTTGCTTATGGAATTGCACTGTGGAGTGTCACAGCTTGTGAATTATGGTGATGCAGAGGAAGGGTGGTGACCTGAAACCTGCCTTAAGTTTTTGTACCAGGTGTAAAGAAGAGGCTCATAATGGAGAACTGAGCTAACCAGTAGGGTTTGTTGTGGGCGTTTTGCTAGCTCTTTCTAGGTTCAGCTAAATACAGTTACATGTGATGGCCTCAAGATTTCGGTAGATGAAATTGCACATTTGTATGCATGAAATGCACATTCTATTCTCATGACATAAATGTACCAACTAGAAGCATAGGAGGTCTTCCTTGTGCACATTTATTTGTCCTACCGATGTTAGTGTTTTTGCCTGTTGACTGGTGTTCTGCAGGCTACATCCAGCCTCCTCAGTTGGCATTGCCTGTGCTTGTATGTGTCCTTCAGATTGAAGAGCCAGTTAAATACTTCTTTTCTACATTTGTTGAGAAAGCAGGTTGCAGGGTAATTTTTAGAAATATGAGAATTTTGTTCTCCCTAACTTGCTTCAACTTAAAATCTCCTGAAAACTTGAGTTTATGCTGCACACGTGAGTGCCCTTGTTCAGAGTTATAATGGCTTGATTCGCACTGGATGTAACCTCCTAGGAATGTAGCACTCATTGTATTTTATTTATTTATTTATTTATTTTTGTGAAACTGGGAATTAAACTCAGGTCCTTGTGTTTGCCAGGCAAGTGCTTATTCTACTGAGCTATCTCCCCAGATCCTTAGCACACATTTCAAAGCAGAACCTTGATTCATGGCCTAGGCAAATATACAGAAAAAGTCAGTCGCTCCTTGGCCCATTATGTTGCCGTGGTCTTGGAGAATGACGTAGCCATTTCTAAGAAACTCGTTTTCGCAAGGAAGCATTCTGTACTCTGCAGACATTTAAGCTGGCATGTAAGGCAAGGCAGATTCATGGAGGATTTTTCAGAACTCATTACTAAGCCTGTTAGCAACTATTCTGTTTGGTATTTGGCATATTGTAGAGGAAGTGAAGCTTAACATTTACTCTCGCTGACTGCAGAAAAAGGTTTACCAAGCAGAGTGCTATGGTGGTCCAACAAGGCATCAGAGAAATATTGATGTACTAAAGAAAACAAATGGATATTTTAAAAGCATACACTACCTGATTAGTTAATCCAGTGCAGGAATTTTATGATTATAAAAAATAATTTGTAGTAATAATGTCTTAGTTCAGTTACAGTGGTTTTCTAAAAAGTTTGTCTATAAAATATTTAGAACAGATTAGCCTTCATTTTGTTCGTTTCCCAGTGGTGATCTTCTTAGTTTAGTACGTGCAGCACTAAATTCCATTTTTTAAGCTGATAGCAGAGTCTTGTCTTTCCGGTAAGTCCTGAGCCCCTGAGCCCTATAGCAAAGCTATTACTCAAGAAAGTAGGATTTAGACTCGGAGAGAGCAGCTCTGCAGGTGAGGAGCTAGAGGGGGAGGCAGGCATCTTAAGGGAAGTTTTCTGCCTGTGCTCAGGGAGTGTGACACAGAGCTGTGTGCCAGGCCGTGGGTTCTCTCATGGCAGCAGATGGGAGGGTTCCGAGAGCATGTTTGTTGTTTATAGTGTGTTAGTGTAGCAGAACTCCTCTTTGGAAGAGAGCATTGGAGCAGAGACCTTTCAAACAAATATCTAACACATTCGTTGGGTGGCTAAACCTCCTCTGCCCAGACTGTGTGTATTGTAAAGTGTGCTGCCTTAGAACTTGCCCAAGCCATTGAAGACATATGTGATCAGTAGCCTGAAACTGTTTATAGTTATTTTTAAAATGTATACGTATGTATAAATAAAAAGATGGCTTCATAGGGTGAAAGGACATGTGCCACAGAAGCAGATGCAGCAGCCCTGAACGTCGAAGAGTAAACATGGACGGCCCTGTGTTTAGAAAGCTCCTCGTGTTTATTGAAGCTGCTAAACTTGGTTTATGCCTTTCACAATTCCACCACAGTACATCTGGCATGATTTAAGTGTGTAGCGTGGTGGAGACACAGTTTCTCTCGTGCTCCAAGGGAAACTTCCACAGATCTCTGGTGTGTAGCAGCCGCACACAGTGGCATTCAGGAGCAGCAGGAGCCAGACGTGGCCCCACACACTACAGCGTTCTCTTCAGCCGACACTCCTGTGGGCATCTGTTCAGAAGCGCTGTCTCATCCATCCTGATCCTGCCAGCCTCCGTGGCAGGGGAGCCATGGGAGCTGCACACATGTCCTTGCCTCACCAAAGGCGTTTTATCCTTTGTTATACTCGTTTCCCTGCAGGGGCTTAGTTTTCTACCTTCTTTTTTGGGTCTGATATTGTCATGTTCATACCGCATCTCATTAATTAAAACCCTTTTCCTGTAGAATTATTTAATTGTAATGTAATACAATGTATAGGAAAACATAAAAAGATTCAATGTAATTTCATAAAAAGTTAGAGAATAAAAATAGCTAGTGTACCGTGTATCATGGTCTTTAAAGAGTGACTGAAGTGTTACTCAGAGTACGGTGTCTAGGCAAAGGCTCTTACAAAAATGCAACAAACAAAAGGACAAAACTTTTCAAAGAACAAAGCCTAGTGGCATAAATAAAATAAATTAGCATATATCTTAAGATAGTTTGAACAAAATAATTTAGGAAATTATTTGAACTTTTCCCTATTTTTGTTCCTATTAACTATCTTCTCATTTATCTTCTATTTTTTTCTGTCTCTCACCCCTCCCTCCATCCTTCCCTCATTTGTTGTCTCCCCTGTTTCCATCCTCCTTTTCTTTCTTCTCTTTCTTTCTTTCTTTCTTTCTTTCTTTCTTTCTTTCTCTCAGCCCCCCTCTGAACACACATACATGCGTATTTACATATTTCTTTCAAATGTGTATTAAACACTTGATTTACGCCTGGGAACATGATCAGCCAGGCCCAGTGCCTTCCCTGAAGTGGTGCCCCGCACCCTTCACAGACTGGCTTGTAGGTGTGCACCAGCGTGCCAGGCTAATTTCTTGAGTAATGAAATATGATAAAATCGTTAGATGTGGTTGACAGCAGGACTAGCAAGAGCACTGTTCATGGTCTTATAGACTTAAATTTGCAGTAGTCTGTTCTCGTACCCTGCGTTTGTGCTCATGTGCCGTGGCCACGATAGCCTGGCTTTCATTTTGTACCAATATATATTTTATGTGTTTTTAAACAATGAATCTAAAATGCTCTGAACTTCAGAAACTTTTGATGCTATTCAAAGTTTCAAAATAGGGCCAGCCAAATAGCTCAGCAGATTAAAGTGCCTGCAAGTAGGCACAGGGGCCAGGGGTCGGATCCCTGGGCCTGCCATGCTGCCCCCGACCCCGAGGCATACTGAGACAGGGATTGAAACTGGGTGTAGTGGCACTCCTATAGTCCCAGCTTTTGAGAGGCTGTAAACAGGTGGATCACTGTGAGTCCAATCTAGTAGTGAGACTTTGAATACCCTATAAACCCTTCCCTAAAATACAAAAAAGAAAGATAACAATAAAGTTTTTAAATATTGATAGAAAATAAAATGAACAGGTTATAGTCATTTAAATATATGGCACTGCAGTCGGTAGGTAACTGAAGAACATTTTGTTTATGAATAACTGTAGAAGTCTATTCCTCGTGTGCCAGTTTTGTATCACCAATTAATATAGAGCCATTTTTGGAAAGACTTCAATTAAGATGTATTGGGGTCTGCTTGGGAACATTTGAGGAAATAACAGCCTGACAGGAAACTGAGGATGTATAGAAATTTTAAAAGCAAGCTGACTGTCTCAAGTGCTAATTTGGGAAGGCGTTATCCACTTAGTTCAGGAAACACAATTTAAAGCCTCCTCAGAGGGCTGTTTGGAGATGATAATATACCATTAGAGAGGAAGGGAGGGGGTTGGCATGTGCACCGTTTAGACATGTGGGGAAGAAAATGGGAATGTCATTGTCATTTCCAGGTCTGTTTCCCTTTCCCAGCAACAGATGGAATGAGTTCCTTATCTGAATGATCTCTTCCCATCTTAGGCTGGTTTGAAGAGCATCTTCATGTTTTAGACTAAACTTTACTAAGTAATCCATTCTTTCTGTTTAAAGTGTGCTTGCGTGAGCAGTGTATCACTTCCCTAGGCACCTTGCTCCCGGCTGGTGTAGGTCGCATGGGGCTTGCTGACTCCCACACGCCGGCAGATAGTAGTGAGAGGCCGTGGCGGAAACCTAACCTTTAATCAGTTCTTCCAGGTGACTTTGTTTTAGGAAACAAATCATGTACTTGGAGTCCTTTAAATCTATGAAATAACGTTTTCACTGTGATGCTTTCTGTGTGTGAGCTGCTAAGGTACCCTGGACCAGTGTGACGATGGTGGGCTTGAGTCCTGCAACCTCGCAGCTGTCTTGGGGAGGTCACAGGCATCGTAGTTTCTGCTGCATCTAGCAGATTCCCAGAATTAAATGGTGTTTATGTTTTTTTGAAAACAGAAAAGAATGAACGTCGCTCATATTGCTAAATGTTTAATTGTTTCTTTTTCCATTACAGATTAAAGAGTCCATTGTTGGTGAAATCAGACGGGAAATTGTAAGTGGGCTTTTGGCAGCAGTGTCTTCAAATAAGACATCAAACTCTAAGCAAGACAGTCATTAAATGGAATCCATAGGTAAATACTTCCAGTTTATTTGTTGAGCTTTATCTAAATTAGCACTTTTGGTCTTGATGTTTTTTGTTCAGCTAAGATCTTGCTGTGCAGCCTGGTTGGCCTTAAACTTGCCATCCTCGTCTCACCCTCCTGGGTCCTGGGATCACAGGTGTGCACCACCACACCCGGTGCCGCCGGGCTTTCAATTGTTTCCGTGGCACACAGTTCCGTTTCTTTGGTTAAATATTTGTCTTATAGTGTACGTGATATGCTCATCTGCAGTGTGAAAAGCTCGTGCAGCCCCTTGCTAAAGCGTGAGCTGGTCACGTAGTTACTCCACAGAATTACCTGTGTTGTGGGGTTTTTTAAAACTGAAGTTCCATTATAACACATACATCCTGGTATTTGGCCTTCAGACTTAGATCTTAGTTTTATAGCATTATCTGAAATGGTGTGTCAGATATACAATCTGTGGGACAAGATTTTGAGAATTAATCTTAAATTCTTGACAGTTTTTCTATTTTAATCTTATATATAAAATTCATTTCCCATCATAATTTATAAAAAAATTGTTTCATGTTAACTTTTTAAAATGAATTTTACTTTACTAATAGTTATAATAACATTTTATAAATTGTATGTTGATAACAATACTTAGTGGATGCAGAATAGAATAATTTACCTTAGTAAGGCAGTACCTTCAGTAGCATTAACAGTACTCACTCAAATATTAGAAACAAAATTTTAGCTTGAAAATTATGTATGTAATTTCAGCCATCAAAACGGAGAAATATTTTGCTATTTCATGAAACAATAGGCTTTATTTTTTTAAAACAAGGGGTAAGGTGGGGGGTGCAGCTCAGATGTAGAGAACTCCCCAGGCTCAATCCCCAGTGCCTCAAAAATTTAAATCTACTTTGAAAAAATGTGTAACAGCCAAAGAAAGATCATATTTTTACATATATACTATTTATGATTTTCTGAAAACCTGTAAGTAAAATGGATTAAAGTCATATTGTTGCATGCTTTTCTACAAATGCCTGAGATAAAATTTTTGCAGCCTTGTTAGTAGTACTATTTGAAAGTGGGTTAATGCTGCCTTCTCCCTTTTCAGATTGCCCTGGGTCTCGTTGGCGTTGCTGTCGCAGTCCTTGGTGACACACACTGGCGGGGTTATCTCCCCTTCAGAAGCTACTTTCAGCAGAGCTGAGCTGCTGTGTAGGGTGTACAGTGTGTAATCTTTCTGTTGCTATCTTCTTAAAAAATATATATGGAAACTTAGGCACTTTGCGGTTTCTTGCAACTACCAAAATTGTAGCAGTTTGAAAAGTCTAATATTTATTCTTATGTCCATATTTTCCAACTGATTTTCTATGTAGAATTAATTATAAAACTTGAAGATTTCTAGACATAACCAACTTATAAGTAACATTGCTTCAAACTAGCTTCTTACAACACTGACCTCTATGAGGTATTTACTGTGCAATAATTGATTCATGTTTTGAGAGCTTGAAGCAATCGATGGTTTTCCCTCCACTGCTGTTGATTAGTGTCACTTCCAAGAAGACAAACTGTTCTGTTGTAAAAATTGCTCTTAATTCTTGAGGAGGCAACTAATAGCAGTAGGATAGAATTGCATGAGGTTACCTACAACTACTTAATGTTCTGACACTGTAAGCCTTGTTCCTTTACCCAAAATAAATGTAATTTTATTATAGCTTATGTGGTATTTTTCTTTTGAAAAACGTGCCTTATGTTAAACACTATGTACTTTTTGCATTGTCCAGACTTCTTATTTTAAGATGTTTCTTCTGTCTTGTATACTAAGTAGAAGATTGTCAAAATAATGGGGTCTATGACTTGAAGGAATAGAAATGAATAAGCTGGTTTTGCTTTTCTCAAAGTGGAATTAATTTAGATTTGTTTTCCTAGGTAAATGATTTTAATTCAGTTTTAACCAGTGCAAACTATTTTTGAAAGAAAAAGAAAATGGTTTCTCTTTGGCTTTAGGTGTGTTAAGTAAATGTGTAAAGTAACAACCATGTTTTTGAAATATTCTTTTAGCTTTTATAATTTTCAGTTCCTATTATGTTTCTTTGGGTGTGACATTTTAATTAAAAATGGTTGAGATGTTAACACTGTTTTGAAACAATATCTCAAAGGTTTAAAGTGTCACACAAAGGCTGATTTCTAAAAAAATTAAAACAATAAAGTATTTATTTTGCCTAAATGTGTTGGCTTTTTTTCTTGAACTTGAGGAATTTGGATTAGATTTGGTGAATAACAAGGCCTGAAGCAATTGCAGCACACAACACAGTAGGGTTTTCCAGAGAAACTTCTATGGTGCTTTCAGTAAATGTAGTTCATTCTACATTTATGAATGTAAAATGCCTCAAAGTTCAGCATCGCCACTTCAAGACTTACTTCCTACTGCAATTTGTGGTTTATAAACCCTCGGCATAACACATACAAGTTAGGGACAACTTTCATCTTTAAAAAACTGCTTTCTTTTACCATGTACATAGTAATTAAAATACTCACACTATATTTTCTAATCTTTAAAATGTTACTCAACCCACAGCTCTTTGGTAAGAACTTCTCTGACCATCTCAAGCTATACTCTAACATTCTTTTAAAAGTTTGATGGAGAAGGGCTCCTAGGTTCATCTTGTTCTGTGGTCATAATGGTCCCCACCTGAAGGCAAATAAAACAAAGGGTACTGTTAGCTGTAAGGAATATATTAGTCCTTTGGTTGAATTATTCAGCAGCTTTGCTGGTTGATTCTGACAGCAATGATAAAGCCCCACCTTAATAATAATGTAAACATTGACTGAACAGCTATTCAGTTTTCTAGCTACTTTTTTGTTCCTTCTGGGTCACATTCTCAGAATTTGGTGATCAAAGTTAGATATAGAATAGTAGTGATAAGAAGGGCAAGTCACAGAGGATACAAATAAAATGAGGCCCGGTACTGTTAAGAGTTTTATCTTCCCTCTTCTCAAACCTTTATGTGCTTAGGTAACACTTGAAAGTTGTTTTGTTCAAACCGCCACGCAACGACGAATGAATAAAAATAGATGGAAAAATGAGATCTTTTATTTTGCAGTAAACTTGGGATCAAATTTTTAAAAGAATAAGGGAGTATAGCATGGGATGGTCAGAGAAGGTCGGAACCGAAGATCTGTGGATTAAGTTTTAAAGACTGGAAAATAAAGTATTGAGTATTTTAATTACTATGTACATGGTGAAAGAAAGTGTTTTTTAAAGATGCAAGCTGTCCCCAGCTTTGGCATGTTCTGCTGAGGGCTTATAAACCAAAAAGGCACAGTACAAAGAAAGTCTTGAAGTGATGATTTTCAACTTAGGGGCTTTAAAAGGTACACCATAGACAATGGGAAGCTTTTCACAGGTGAAGAACATACTGTTCCTCTCAGAATGTCCAGCTGCATTTTGGTAACATTTAAAACATTTGAGTGTGTGAGTGGAGAATGTTTGCTCAGCTGGCCATCTTACTGTGCTTGGAGAGAGCCCAGAGCAGTGAAGGACGGAGGCCTGTGGAGGGGAAGGAAGCCTGGAGACTCCTCCACAAAGCTGCCCTGCCTGCGCGCACGGCCTTCCCAGGGCTGTGGTGTCCACAGGAAAATGGAGTAGAATGAAAGCCTAGCTGCTTTTCCTGTCCTGGAGAGGAAGAAATGGCAGTACTTCTAGGAAGCAGGAAGAGGAAGTACTCCATCTTAAAAAGCTGAGGGGCTTAGAACAATCTGCGAATGCTGGAAAATTATCACTTATTCTTATGTATAAAGATGTATTTAGTTATTCTGTGCAGTTTTTAATTTGTTACTCGTCTTTTTCCTACAACTGATCTTTTTACCCACACTGAACAGTTTCTCCACAGAATACAAGTATGCTCAATAGGAAGTTAGAAACATGCCCAAATATAAATATATAAATCAAATAAATATTGGTCCATTTCCCTTACTGCAAAGGAGAATAAAATTTTTGTGAACAGGGAACTTATTTGCTGACGGTGACGTGACAGTAGTGTCTCCAGAGCTGTTAGGTAGGAAGAGATCCTCGTAGCTCAGAGTGTGGTTGTGAGCTTGGTCGGTGCCCGCGACGGGTGGAGGCAGCACACGGGTAGCCGAGGCTGCGCGCTCAGCGCTGGCTGCAAGCTACAGAACAGCATGCAGATCTAGACCTACGTTCTGCATCCTTATTAGTTTTTAAAGCAACAAAAGCAAGGAAAGGTGAAGGATCCTCAATTCTGCCACCATGCAAAGGTTGAATGTTTGAATGTTCCTTGGTTTCAAATTGTCGTCATAGGAATAAAAGGTGGCTCATTAAACAATTTGTGATAAGATTCTGAATGAGCGGGTCTGAGTCCTGCTTTCTGGATCCAATTTTTTTTTAAACAATGAAATTGCCATTTATTTAAAAAGGACAGTTCCAGAGCATGTGCCCGGCCACACATGGAAGCTGTACCCAGCCCCATTCCTATATCAGTATCTGCACTGGGCAGAGCAGCCCACGTGGGTACAGCTGTTGTTCCCAAAGCCCTGAGGAATCTCCAGTGAAGAAAGAGTTATATACCGTGGTAGGATGAGAAAAAGCACATTAGTCTGGTTTTCAGCCCGAATTGAAAAAAGGGTTTCTTGGCTAGCCAGAAAACTACTCTGAGCGTCCCAACTACCAACCACGTTAGTTAAAAGAGCTGCTCCCTTTAACTTAAAGCATAAAGTGACCTTTTTACTTTCTGGGTGTTGGGGAGCTATTCGGGGTCTGTTATGACTTCTTCTGCAACCCAGAAGCTGAGCCGAACAAGTGGGCACAGATGTGTCTGACACGTCTCACCCCTGGATCCCAGGATCTGCAGCCCCACAGGATGGGAGCATCTTGCTGCTGCATTATTTCAGCCATGGCTTTGTGCTGAAACAACTTTAATGTACTGTTTTGGTATTTTATTCACCCAAAGAGCAGCTAGCAGTTAATAGCTGGAGATTAATAATTTGTAGGCTTTTCTCAGTGTACATATAACTATGCTATAAAAACACTTAACATTATTTCCGAAAGTGGATGCAAATTTTTGCCTTTCTAGAGCCTTCCAAGTAAATTTGGTGGTGCTTCATTGTGAGTACGTTACTAGCAATGACTTAGAATAGTAGGTCTTAATACCTGCCTGCCTGCCAGATGCTTCAAAGGGAGGAGTGTGTCAAGCTATAAAAGGGCTAGAGTCTGCAAGCTAGAATCTGAAAGCTGAGGAATGCCCCTTCTACACAACTTTATGACCCAAGTCTAAACTGAAGAACAACTGTATGCACCATAGGGAGGGAGACCCCGGGGAACTGGTGGTTGTGGGGAGAGCCAGCTTGATCCGCTTGTGGTCTGCCCTGGGCTCATGCAGTGCATTGCTGGATGTGTGCGAGGCTGGTGCAGCCTGGCACTGGGTCTGGTCTCGCCTTCCCTCTGGTGCTGTTCCCTGCCCTGCTTCCTGGTCTTCACAAGCTAAGCAGCTTTATCCCTTCCACCTTCAAGCTTCTGCCCTGGAGCTGGCACAACATGGCCTAAAGCCTCTGAGCCTGCGAACCAAGTCAGACCTTTACATTGTGGGGATTGAGTATTGTGTCCAGCAATAGAAACGTGACTCACACAGGGCAACAGAAACCTGAGGCAACAGTAGAACGCTCAGTGGTCAAGAGTGGGCTGCGTGGCCACCATGCTAGCGGAAACGAAGGCCCGCTTTGCTGCTAATGGCAGCTTGTAGGAGTCTCCTCCTGTGTGAACTGGACCCTGAGAAACAGAGAGGGTGAGTACCTCAGAGTCAGTCAGCTGGGAGTAAGAACAACCTCTGAAAAGGAAAGCATTAACTTTAAAAATGCTACCTGAAGAGATAAGTTCCTAGGCGTGGAATTTGTTCCCAGTCACTGTTATGTGAAGGAGCTTAGCGTTCCGCAGGGAAGGAACTAAAGATTAAAATCATGTACACCTGTGTCACGCTCTAATTTGTGATTCCTGTTCTTGAGTTGTTCAGTAAATGCATGTTCAGATGATTCATGGTTTTCTGGCAGGCCATTTAAAATAATTCCTTTTATTGTTTCTTTAGTCAGTGTAGAAAGAAAAAGCAACAACAACAAAAGCGCTTGCAGTGTATTGGAAAGCAGATAGCATCTTAGGACATGAATCACAAACCTTTGTCACTAACCGGCCTGGACAGAGCTCTTCACAGAAGTGACAGGGTCCTCTGTAAGCTGTGTAAGCTGTGAATGTCTTGGCTTATGTTTGGTCATACAGCCCTGAATGATTAATGTATTAATACGTGACAAATGGAGCTGTTCAAGTAGAAATAACACGTTTTTCTCCATTCTCTTTACTACGTAAGAGCACACAGGATTGCATTACTAATTATACACATTTTTATTTTTAATCACATGCTAAAGTATAGCTATCTCCTAAAACTCTTATCTGCTAATACAGCATCTCCCGAACAATATTCCTATGACTTCCCGAGAACCAGGAATTCATTACAGGGAATCCCCGTGGCGTTTTTCTTCTCTCTCTCCCTCCATGGTGTGCACCAGCACCCTCCACGTCTTGAACTCGGGTCCTCCATGGGATGAAATCACGAAGCTGTGGGCACAGGAAGAGGAGAGGCCTTCCCGGGCTGTGTGTGTTTCCCACGTGGCCATACCTCACCACTCCATAGAGCACAGCTTTCTCTAGTGTTTCCATTCCCACGTGCTTGGGCTCAGCCTGGGTGAAGAGCGCCGGTAAGGTTTTCTGGCCTCCCCTCGCCTGCGCTCTGAGCGCGCAGCTGCGGCAGAGCAGCCCCATTCGAATCAACTGGCATGACTGGGCCGCGGCTGAGTCTTACTACGGCGTAGACACAACCTAGTCCCCTCTACTTTTAGGGACAGACAAGCATTTTAAAGACAAATGTTGAGCTTTCTTAATTCTATTACTCTTCTTATTCTAAAAATCTCATCACAATTAGATTCACGCAACCAACATTTAATGAAAAAAAATTTTGCATAAAAGGACCTAGCAACAGTTCATTTTGTTAAGTTAGTTTTTTGTTTTGTTTGGTTTTGGTACTAGGGATCAAATTCAGGACATTGGCAGGCCACAGTTAAATTTTTTATGCTTTTCTTTTTCCATTCGTTAATGTACCAATTTGGCTAGCACTAAGTCACATTCACGATAGTGATTTTTTTACTTTGTTATAATTGATGATTAGTGTTTATTGTTATTTTTCAGTTGTGTAAGAAGCCAAAAGCAGAATGTAAGTAATATTATGCTTTATCGGACAGAATTCTCAACCATTTTTAGCGTCAGTCATATCCTACAAGAGTCTTTCTTTGGTCCATTCTACTGTTTGTTTATGTATTCATTTATTCGTTTGTTTATTTATTTTTTATATATTTGGTATAGGGTCTCACTATGCAGCTGGAACTCATAGTGATCTTCTTGTTTTCAGCCTCCCTGACGCTGGGATTACAGGCATGCACCACCACGCTGGGCCTTGGTCGCTGGGTTAGCGCGCCCCAGGGGCGGGGGAACCCTGGTCCCCGCGCTTTACCTAAGCAGGCACTTAGTCCACTGGGCTATTTTGCCAGCCCTTGGTCTAGTCTGTTTGTAACATGCAGTTAAAAGAGAAATGAATGGAATAGCCCACGCCTCTTTGACTTCTGGAAATACATTGTAACAAGTTATTTGCTGAGGAACAGAACAACTCTGAAGGAAACTGTTCTTTATCAGGAATTATGTGGGCTGTAGTGCGCAGGTGCGGTGATCACTCCTGCTTCGCAGAGCGCTTTTCCCAAACAGGCTTAACCTCCCGAAGGTTTTGCATTTCGAGTGTGAAAGTGCATTTACAATTGCTTAGCTAATGGATTAGCTATTTTAAAGCAAAACTTGACTGTTAACATCGTTTCTTTAAAATACTTTCAGGTCTCCTTGAATATAATGTGCAGGGAACGAGGAGAGAGCCAGTGTTTGTATACACCCGCGTGTGTGCGCCGCTTTTGTCCAGTTTGATTTTAATATTAGAAAGGCCTTCTTTTGCAATGTAATCTCATAAAACACAGACTTTTAAGATCTAAGTGGGTGGGTTATGGGCTTTAAAAAGTTTAGAAAACTGTCTAACCTGTTCATCCAATTTGTAACAACTATGAACTGTAAATTAAATGGTTTGACTTAGTATCAACATCAAACATTAAAAATAAAATATATTCTGTCCAGGGCGCATTATAGTTATTTGATTTTGAAAGGTTCTGCTCCTTGGAATATTAAAACTCTAGTTGATGCATGATAGCCAAATGATAGGGCCAGCCAAATGGCCCAGTGGATTAAAACTCCTGCAGGCAGGCTCAGGGGCCTGGTGCTGGCCAAGCCCCCCCCCCCCCCCCAGGGTACACTGAGCATGCAATTGAGACTGGGTGTGGTGGCACGCACCTGTGATCTCAGTTCTTGGGAGGCTGTAAACAGGTGAATCACTATGAGTCTGATCTAGTAGTGAGACCCTGCATACCCTGTAGACACTTCCTTAAAATAAAAATAAAAAAAAAGAAAAAAAGATAGCCAAATGATTTTCAACTTGACATAATTCTCAAAGGTATGCAATCTAAAGTGAAACGTTCCACTGTGAAATACTGCAAATAGTTAGAAATACTGCAAATTGTTAGAACAATTTTTAAGGCACCACTACGGAACAGGCAACATCTTCTTCCTAAAAGGAAGATGTATAGTTCTGGTCCGGGATTACTGCGGGAGTGTACATCAGTGCACTGTCTTGTTTATGGGACAAAAAGCTCAAACCCATGGCTTGAAGGAAAAGTTGATTTGGCTTGCTGTTTCTAGGGGCTTTAGTCCATAATTAGCTGTCTGCAATGCAAAACCAGCTTGGTGAAAGGGTAAGGTGGGGAACTGTTATTCACCCTGTGGAATCCAGGAAACAGAGCCCAGGGAGGAGTGAGAGACAAGAAGGCACCTCCGGGGAGCACCCCCTCCATGGGCCCACGGTGGCCAGCCAGGCCCTATCTTCTAATGGCACACAAAGAACTAAAGTCATCAATAAACGAGTCCATCTGTCCAATCTCTTCCAATCACCAGGTGTTAGGAGGTATTTTAGGTGTAAACCATAGCAGGGAGTGATACATAAACATGGCTATCTCAGAGGCTGAGAATCAGGGAGTGTGGGCATCAGAGTTTCATGACCTTGTCATCTCATTACAGCAAGAAGAGTTTACTTCTGAGAAGTTGTAGCTCTTGCCAGCTTCCTGGTTTCGGATTCAAACAAGAACATTTAGGTATCTTCAAAACATCTTGAAACAGAGCAAGAAAAATTTCCCACATTTAGCAAACACTTTTTCCCAAACCACCTATGTTTGCAGTTGCAGATGTGAGACTTTACAGTTATTTCTCTAACCATCAAGAGATTCAGTGTTCAATATGCTGGTCTATGAAAATGACTATCAGAAGAACTTCACCCACTATCTCATGACCTCATCCATCTGTGTAGCCCAACATAGTTGACCTCATAGAAAATTGAGAGAGGTGGATGCAAGGGACTTGACAGGGCAATGGTAAGGGAAGAGTGAGGAAATATATAACCAGATCTTAAGTTACAGGTAAATGAGAGAAATCCTGATGTGCCCTCATACACTAAAGGGACTACACGTAACAATAACGAACCATGTGTTTCAAAGAGCTAGGAGGTGGGATTTTCAAGACTTCCAATATAAATGATAAATATTAGGGGAGATAGATGTACGTAATAACCTAATTTAGCATTGAGCAATATGTACATGTATTGAAACTTCACATAGTATCATGTAATTGTGCAGATGTTTATGCTTTTCTGTATCACTTTAAAAGTTAGATAAGGAAACTTAGAAACTTCACCGTATCTTTGATTGTTTATTCATTGTTAAAAATTGGCCTTTCCAAGCAAAGAAATAGGGGAATGGAGGTATTTCTTCTTAGGATAGTCATGTTTCACAAGAATATATCTATTTTAGAAACCGAAGAATTTACAAACTGTCTAATTTATATTAGACATACATTAGACAATTTGTCTACTGTCTTAGAGATAAGAACTATACTATGGGCTGCTTAATTTTTCTCCATAGTTTTGTCATCAGTAATAAGATATATATCTTATCATATTAATTTCCCTATGGAATTTTTTACTTACTCCAGAAGATTGTAGTTTGCAAAGATGGGTACAACAATATTTCCTGTCCTCATCCCAGATGCTGTACTAAAACTTTGCTATTCCTTTGTTGAGTTGGAGTTTATATCCCTTTCTTCTGCAGCTGTTTAAGCTTCTGTAGCTACTTTGATCAACAAAGTAGAGTAGAAATCATGATTCATGACTTCTAAAGTTAGGAAAAGAGACCTGTCACACACTACATATCAGTCCCCTGAGGTCCTTGGGCTTAGAAAACACACACCATGTTGTGGGGGAGATGAGCAACTTGGGAAGAAGTCTCCTTGGAGCAGATCAAAAGCTTCTGCTCTTTGCCTCAGGCCTAACTTTGATGTACTAGTGCCAAATTACCAGATATGTGAGTCAATTATCTTGAATGTGGATCCTCCAGCTGGCAAGCAAGGCACCACAGGTGATACCTTGTGAATTTGAGATGTTCCTAAGCCCAGCCTGAATTGAAGCTTCATGGACAATTGCTGCTTAAGCCACTAAGTTTGGGTGTTAGCTTATGTATGTGTCCATTGTTGTCTGTTCTTGGTACTTGGAAGTGGGATACTGCCATAGCAAAGACCTACGTGTGTCTTTAGATGAGTCTACGGAAAGAAGTTGGAAAGGCATCGAGGAGACTTGTTACTGCAAGTCCACAGCCTCAGGTAGGGTACTGAAAAGAGCTGGGAGGGCTTTGAGCAGGCTTTGATGCAGGCTTAAAGGCAAATAAGGATGATGCGAATGAAAGCTGGAGAGGGAACCTTGGTTAGGTGGGTGTCCATGCAGAACCTGCCAACATAAACATCTGTAACAATGTGGTAAAAGGAAACATACCTGCTACGCTCAGTGATCTAGTTAAGAGGATTTCCAGGTAGAACATTTAAAATGCCCTCTGATTTTTTTTCTCATGGCTTCTAATAAAATATGAGGCAAGACATCAGCTAAAAATAACTTCAGGTATGAAGAGCCAGAGCACACCAGGTTTGGAGTAAGATCCTTTCTTCTACTCGGATTCTCTAAAAACAATGAGTAAATTAAGATTTAAAAAATGAAATTCAGGGTAGTCTATAAGATCTTTTGTTAATTCCTCAGACAGATTTGGCTCATAAAACATTTCAAACAGAATAATTTCTTGAGGGACTTTAAGCAAGCCTATTCACATCCTTACTGTTAAGTAATACCCACACTCTTATGGGTATTCTTCATTCCTGTCTCAAGACAGGAAAGTAGAAAAGACTCATTTTGAAAAGCTGTGGAAATCTGATGTTTCTCTAACGGAGTTGATTATCAATTGATGTAAGAAATCTACAAAGATTTTAACAAATTTATTAACTTACACTGTATGCCAGTAAAACAATATCAAATGCAGTGGTGTTTTAAGGTCTCCAGACTTGGACTGAGGCAGGCCATCTTTAATTCAGAACTTTGTGGTACATTAGATTATTTACTGCCTTTCTTGGGTAACATATTCTACACATGCCTTAGATGTTATGTTTCAGTTTTGAGTCTTATTTCTAACACTACTGATATTAAAACAACAAGGTGTTTTTTTCCAGCTCATCATGCTAGTAGTTTTCAAAGGCGTCAGCTAAACTGTGACCCTGACTTTCACATTGAGAGTCACTGTAATTTTTTTCCACTGTCTGTCTGTGACCCGTGTTCCTCTAACAGTTTACTCTGCCCTTTTTTGTCTATTCTAGCCTTTAGTCTGCATTTTTATGAATGTATTAATCAGAACTACACTGAAATGCACGTTTTTGTCAGAGATCAGAAAAATACTATACTTTTTATTTACTTTACAACTCCTTTTTAAATGTTCATGGGGACTGTATTGATTTACTTAATATGGTATGATTGAAATGTTTCTTAAATATATTAAGCCATACACTTCAGAACAAGGAGCTGATAGTGTTAGCTGCTTATATGAGAAACAGCTCACAGAATAAAGGAAATAAATTAGAAGGGCATAGTTTATGAATATGATTAGTAGAAACAATAGATATTGGTAGAGCCCTATTTGAATAGTGATGGAGGATTAGTCCATGGGTTGTCCGAGGTTTTGCCAACGATGGTGAGTTTGAGCAAGTGAGTTGCAGTCTAAATACATCTGCAATGCTTCCCTTGGCATTTGGCTTTCGGAGACTGGAAGCCATCGTTGCTGCAGGTACATATTTGGGATTGTCTCAAACCCAGGGGAAATATGTCTTTCTCCTTGTTGTGCACATTTGCAGTGTCAAAGTAACACACCAAGTACCAGCTGAGCTGTGTTCCTTGTAAAGCAATCTTAATAAGGCAAGCCCCAAGACCTTAGCCTTCATGATAATTTCCAGAGTGAAATGTGCACAGGATGAAATGGAAAAACATCAGCAGCTCATCTTTTTCTCTGTCATCCTTGTTTATGAAAAGCTAAAAAATATGAATGGGCTTTTGCTGTTTGTGTTTCCCTGGGCCTCCTAGGGACATATATGGAATTCATCACAGTGGGTTAGCCACTCTAGGCAAGTTCTGTACCAGTGGCTTTCTATCCTTTGAAAAACCAGTCACTTTCACTGTATTCAAAGTTACTAACTTGCAAAGATACCAAACAAATTCATTCAAATCGTGTACTCAAAATCTAATATAGCATGATGATGTAATTTTGCCTTTCAGTGGTTATCATTTAATGACTCAATTTTATAGAGTTTAACTGCATGCTTGTCAGATCTTTCTCCCTGATTAACTGAGGCAGACATTTTTTCATATTATTTTATGCTTATTTTCCCAATAATTTTCTCATTCCTTAGCAGGGAAGAGCCAATATTTACAATCCTTTGTCTCAGGGTTGTGAGCTCAGGGTTACTCTGCAGCACTGCAGAAAGACAGACTCTACGCTCCAGAACTCCACGCAGACCCTCATTTGCTGATGGCTATGTGAGAAACACCACCCCTGCACTGCTGCAGCGACAGCCTCTGTGTGACAGGCACCCTGAAGCAGTGAGTCTAGGACAGGTTGAGTGTTCTCAACTGGAACTCTCAGAAATCAACTTGGACTCCTTCTATATAGACTGTGGGCTTCTTTCTGCTAGAAGGAGGACTGCATTCATACCTGTTGTGTAAGAGAAGAGTGACAACCTTTGGAGACTCCAAAGGTCAGGTAAAAAGTAAATGATCCAGTAGAACTTCCTATTCCATGCTCATAAGGAAGTTAGGGGCTGTAGACAAAAGGACATAGGAAAAAGGATTGGGGGCATTTCTGAAACTGGGAATTTTCCATGTTTGTTTGTTTTAACATGTCTACCAGCCTTCCTGGAATGAAAGTCAATGACATATATAAATTGAAACAGGTCTGTGTATTTGCTGTGGGAACAGCTGTTGACAGCATACTGTTTAGATATTCTTAATGGAGAAGCCCAGGGACAGTATAGAAAGAAAGGAAGACTAATTGCTTGAAAATGTAAAAATAAAAAAAATAAAAAAGTGTAGATTTGTGTAGGATGACATGTTTTTAATTTATTATGAATTGAATTTTCAAAAGTGAAAAATATTTATCTCAAAGTGAATTTGCTCACCATCTCCATTTATATTTGGCATTTATCAAGTATGATTTTCAAAACAGGAAAAATGTGATTGACTTATAAATATAACATTAACAAGAATCCAAATTGAATTAATTACTAAGGAAATGAGCGATAAGAAAACTAACTAAAAAAATTACAGGTGAGGCAGAGATGTTATAGCAATTAGAAAAAATGAGATTGTATCATTTAAAAAATTAAGACCTTCAATTTTAATTTTTTGATTAATAAGTAACTATGTCTCTAGGGAAAAATTCATTTGAAATGTTATTGGAAAAATACTTAGAATTGCTACTGGTTTTCTAAAAAGGTTATAATTTTTTTTAAAGAATTGTAAAATATCCTAATAGAAAACAACAAATTTACAAAGCTCTGTTTCCTCAGAGGATCAACCTTTTGTCTATTTTCATCTTTGAGGTGCTTTTTCCTTTTAATGTGCTAATGTAATTAATTATGTTTTTTCCTAAAGTGGGAAATGCAGGGCTAATTTCTTCTTAGTTATGATTCCAGGAAGACAATAAACTATATGCCAATGCTTTGGTAATATTTCATGAAAAACTGAGAACAAATATTGTTATTTTCATTATAAAAATGTGTTCTGAATGTGTCATTTTGATGGTTTGAATATTTTTATTAGTACATATTTGTGGTACATAATGAATATATTCATTGTGGATAAATGGCACAAGTACATGACACATCCTAATTCTTTTTGTTCCCTACTCCATTCTCAACATCCCTTAGTCGTCTATTTGCAAAAAATATATCTCCTTGTCTCCTATTTTCCATCTTTTATTTTGATCTTTAAATTATTTGTACTTTGGTTTTCTCATAAGAGAAAGCATACTATGTACTTGTGTTTCTGATTTATTTCACTTAATATTACGGGCTGAAGATATATCTATTTTCCTATGAATAATTCCAATTTATTCTTCTTTATAGCCAAATGATGCTCTCTTGTATATCTTTGTCAATTTTCTTTACCCAGTCATCCATGATGGGCATCTGGCTGCTTCCAGATTTACTTCCTATGGATTGTGCTGCTATAAAGATGGGTAGGCAAGTATCCCAGCAGTATGTTGTCTATAATTCTTTCAGGAAGATACCAAGAAAGGGAATAGCTGAGCTAATGGAATTTCTATTTTTAACTTTTTGAGGAATGCCCATATGAAATTCCACAGTGATTGCAATAGTTTACATTCCCTTCAGCAAGACAGTAGAGTTCCTTTTTCTGCTCAGCCTCACCAGCATTCTTTATTGTTTGATTTCTTGATGGTACACATTCCTTCTGGACTAAGATGAAGTCTCTCTGTCTTAATTTACAGTTCTTTAGTGGCCAAAAATGTTGAACAGTTTTTTTTCATGTATTCACTGATCATTGTACTTCTCAGAACTATCCATTTTGTGTTGTAGTTTTGGGTTTATAAGGGAAAACAATGCAATATACATAATTTACAGAATTATTTTATAATAGTTACTGAAAGAATCACATACCAAAGAAGTGCAGGAAATCTGTCCATATACGAAAGACCCAAAGAATCCAGCCGAGGGCCTGAATCCCATAGTCATGGCCTGCATGATTCCAGCCGAAGACCGATGGCCCATAGCCATGACCCCACAAGTCCAGCTGGAGGCCTAGAGCTGACAACCACGTCTCATACAGCCCTGTTTCGTGGATCTGCACTGAGAGGACCCAAAGGTCAGTGGTGAAAGCTGGAAAATCTGCTAGTGTGGGATGAAGGTTCTGTGTTAGCAGGCTGAGCGGTCTGCACTGGAGCCAGGAAGCAATGCTCAAAGAAACCAGAGCTCCTCCAAAGGTGCCACAGCCATCCTGAGTGACAGTGAGGTCCTGAGCTCCTCTGATGATAACAGCCGAGCTCCTATCAGGAAAGCCAGCACCACACACAAGCTTCTCCAGGAGACCAAGCAGGGACCCCTCTTCCCCTCAAGACTCAGGAAGTGATGCTCATAGAGAGGGCCAGAGCTCCCTTGAAGTGAACCGTAGCCATTCTCAGCAACAGTGAGGGCCTTAGCTCTTTCACTGACAAGAGCAGCTTAGTTCATCAGGAAAGTCAGCATGACAGTCTCCTCCAGGAAGACCAACAGCTCTCTCTAGCTACCCGACAGCCTCTAGACTTCTTCCTTTCCAGTTCTGCCTCTCCTGCTGCCCGCAGCAACCCTCAGGTTGGCCTCCCACATCAAGGACCACACTAGCTCACTTCGGCTGGGTGCCACAAGTTCAGCACCAGTGGGCAATCCGCCACATTTTGGTTGCCTAATTTATGATTAGCTCTTTTATTCTGAAGGGTCTAATTTGTTTGAATTCTCTTTTTTCCCCTCTAAGGCATAGCTGGCAAAGTATATTTCCCATTGTGTAGGCTGTCTCTTCGCTGTGTTGATTATTTCCTTTGCTGTGTAGAAGATTTTTGTTATAACCTCATATGTTGACTACTGATATTGTTTCTTATATAATTGGTGTTCTGTTCAGAAAGCCCTTGATCATGCCTCTGACTGCATGAATCTTACCTATCTTATCTTCCAACATGAGAAGCTTTTCTGTTGTAATACGGTGAAGGGTATGGATCTAACTCATCTTTTGCATGTGGAGAATCAGCATTCCCATGAGGCTATCTTTCTTCTAGTGATTTTTTTGAAAAACATTTTTACTTTGAAAAGAAAAAACCCCAAAATTTCAAAGCAAGATAACAGAAGAGTAAAAGTAATTAATCCATTGTATGTTGTTACTTTCAGAGTAGCTACTCAGAATTTAAGATATAAACATGAAAAATTGTATGATGTTAACAGAAAACTTTCTTTTCAATAAACTAAGAGAAGCTGGCAATATGACTGTCTTAACTGTAATATAGATGATATCATCCCAGTTTCTCTCTTATTT
>PVKN010004605.1:0-33045 GCA_004027915.1 Capromys pilorides
TCTTCTTTATAAACTAATGTTAATTGTCAGCTACATTTTTGTCTATTTTGGCTTTTTGAAGAAGGCGATCTCCCCATCTCCCCATTCTGTGGTACAGGGTGAGGCACAGGACACTGCAGGTGGAAAGCTAGACGTTGCCTCTCTGTGACAGTCACCAGGTCTTTTGCCTTTCTGCACTGGGCTTTTATTTAAGCACTTCACTTTGCAAGTATTCAGCAGGGAAAACCCAAGTAACTTCAAGACCAAAATCATTTCATCTCACTGGAGCAAAGAACAGCCACGTAACAGATTAGAAATTGAGACTTGCCTTCTCTTTGAAATTTGAAATGTGAGTAATTTTGTATAGAAAGTAATTTAAGCTTTTGTGACTAAAAATAGTACTTTAAAGCAGACGTTCGAGATCATAAATTGCTTAGGGAAGGGCACCAGGATAGAGTGTTGATTTTTTTTATAGCCCTTTGCAACTTTTCCTTTTAGCCTGTGCAGTAGTGCTGGCACCACTGTTCCCAGCTTCTGAAAACTTCCTTGAAATTGGAAGTGCGATTTCTAAGCATAACACATTCAGGAGTTCCCTTTGCCTTTCTCTGCCACACCCCAACCCAGGCAGGCTGTGGTCTCTCCCACCTGCCCACCCTCCCTGCCTGTCTCCCAGCTCCCATCCCTCCCTCTGAGCCTTGGAACCCCATGAAAGACCCTTCTAAAGATTCTCTTTGAACACGCCCTTCCCAGCGTTGGACAGAGAGAGCACTGTAATGCAGCACATAGAACTGCCAATTTGGGAACTGAATGAGCTCAGTTGATTCCTGAATATTAAATCAGTTCTGTGAGCAAGAGAATGAGATCATATCTTATAAACCTGATCCGAAGTGTTACTAACTTTATTCATTGGCATTTAACATCATCAAGGGCTGTGGTATCGAGCACCTGAGGAGACCCTCCTAACGCCAAACTCAATCCCCAAATGGGGCTCAGATTCCTCCTGGCCAAATAGACCTAGGGCCACGCCTTTTAAAATATGTCCTTTGTTATCAAGAGGAATCTGAGACAGAAAACACATGTTGGCAGCATCACGTGAGCGCCTCTCGGCACAGAAAGTGGCTGTATCACAGGGGAAATGCTAGCGAGCTTGTGCTGTTTTGTTTGGGTTTCTTGTTTGTATGAGCTCTGTCGGGCTCATGCATCTGGAAGAAGTTTGAAAAGGAGAGGGAAACCTGGAGCAAAACATGTGAGGAAAAAGGAAAATCATTAAAAATCGAAGACTAGAGAGACAAGAATTTTCTTACCCAGATTCCCCTTGCCAGGATTGTTTCAGATTCCACATTAAAGCTCTGGTACCAATTGCAACTTTCCTGCTGAGTGGATATAAAAATTGTTTCCTAGTGCTTTTGGATGCTGAGCAAAGGAGGGGGATTTCTCCAGAAATAGGAAAGCAGAGGTGATAAGATGCAATCTTCTGAGATCCTGCTTGATTCACCACAGCCCATCCCCTCCTTTTTTTCTCCACCCCAGCCCATGCACCTCCAGCCCGCTGAAGTGAGGCTGGGGATCAGCCCCAAATCTCCTTGGAATCTCTGGGTGTCCTATTAAGGCAACATGATTAGCTGCTAAGGGCAGGGTTTTCAGGGAGGACAGAGAGTGCATTTTAGTGGTAAAAGAGTCAGATCTGCTGATACCTGCAAACAGCCTTTATCTGAGGAAAACTTCTGAGGAATTAAAAAAATACTGGAGTCAAGGTGAGAGAAAGAGAGAGAGAGGAGAAGAGAAGAGAAGAGAAGAGAAGAGAAGAGAAGAGAAGAGAAGAGAAGAGAAGAGAAGAGAAGAGAAGAGAAGATTGTCTCAAGGGTATCAAACAAAGTTCTGTGAGTCGCCCAAAAAGTCCAAACTGATAACACCAGATGGCTACAATAAGTCTTAAACAGATCGATACCTGACAGATGGAACCAGAGCTTTCATTTGGGTCCTCTGCTCTGCCGAAAAGCTTTGTTCCAGATACAATGCCAGTTCTCAGTGATGCCTGCTGCATGGCCTGCACTCTGTCTGAAAGCCATCTTCTTCAGTGGCAACTGATTGCCTCCTCCAAAAGTGGCAGCTCCGAAGTGTTTTCAGAAAGTGTGGTTGGCCAATTTTCAGCTTTTCAGAGTAGCGCAGTGCTTCCATTACGCTCTCCTTGGTGTCTCTTATTACCCATGCTTTCAGGTTCCAGGTTTTTCCCTTTGTCTCCACGGCTCGTCCTTGATTTCCCTTCTGCCAGTGTTCATTCTTCAACCTGTGGGCAACATTCCTCCTTCAGTTTACCTCTGCTATGGAAACCTGCATTCCTGAGTCCTACACCCAGGCCAGAAAGACGCAGTACGCTCTTTCTTATCCTCCTCTGCCATCTGTCCCTCAGAGAGAGTGCAGGGGAGCAATGCAGCTTAGATGAACTAGGAGAATTATAATGAATAACGGAGTATTGTAGGTTTAAAATTGCTAAGGGAGTAGATTTTAGGTGTGGTCACTGTAACAAATAAGTATGTAAAGTTTTGCTATCCCACAGTGTATATATATTTCAAAACAGAATGTTATATACAACTGATGTGTAAGAGTTTTTGTCTACTTAAAAATAAAAAAAAAAAAACATGGGAAGCTTTATAGTTAGATTTATAAGAAAATAGATTACAGATTTAGAAAAGAAAGATTATTAGTGAAAAACATCAAGTTTTCCTGACCCGAAGGACTTACCTTTTCTCCTAGACATTTTCTCTCCTTGCCTTCTAGAACTCAGTGGAAAAGCTAGTTAGGTGGCCCCTAAATTCAGTGGAACCAGTAGGTATTGCCTGCATCTGAGATACTGACCAGTAAAATTCCTTAGTACTTCTAAAGTTCTATTTTTCACATCAGTAAAATATATGCCAAGTGTACCTACCGTGTTAGCTTTCTAGTACTGTGACAAGTGCTTGAAATGATCCATTTGTGCAGCAAGTAGATTTATGCAAACTCAGAGTTTTGAAGGTTACAGATTGTGATTAGTTGGTGGTGGCACTGGGTCTGTGGCAAGGCAGCTCATCATGATAGAAGAGCAAAATCATTACCTTGTGGTCTAAAAGCTACAGAGTGGAAGAGCAGGTGACTGGGACCTCGCAGTTCTACATGGTTCTGTAACCTTAGTGATCTAAAACCTACCCCCACTCCAGGGCCCATCCTTTAAAGTTTCTACCACTTCCCCAAAATGTCAATTTGTAGACCAAGTCTTTACCCATGGGCCTTTGGGGAACATTGTAGTTCCGCCTTTCCGAGAATTAAAGGAAATAATCCACAGGGCTTAGGATAGGGCCTCAGTGTGTACTTGCTGTGAATGCTGAGCTCAGGTTCTCCTGTCAGACACTTGGTGCCTGACAGACAGTGAACTGGAATGGGAGGAATACTGGACTAGAAGTTGACAGCTGAGTGCTTTGGTCCCAGCTCTGTTAGTAACCACGTGTGTGACCTTAAGAAAATGACCATGCCTGCTCCGTGCCCCAGCTTTCTTGAAATGCTTCTGTTTCCCTGAACAGAGTTCTCCACCGCTCTCCCTATTATGATCCATGTGGGTCTTCCAGCACAGCAGGCTCTCCGTCACCCACCTAACTAACCCTTTTCTACTTTTTGTCTGTGAGACATTCCCGGCCCCCAGGCCTGGTCAGGGCAGCTCTTCTGTGGCACCTGCATCTCTCCACTCCAGGCTTCACCATGGAGACGTCTCTGCTTCTCTCCCTAGACTTTGGTCACTTTGAGAGTGACAGTTCTATCTTGAAGCTCTGCGTTCTGTGGTCAGGACCAGGCTCCTGCTCCATAACCATGTGTTGCTTGACTGTAAGAAGGAAAGAAGGAATAAACGCAGAATCCTTGCCCTAGTCCAGCTATAGATCATGAGTGGAGATAAAATGAAAGAATGTGTCCAGCAGGCTTTGAGGAGTACATCTGGGTGGTTGCCTTCCATTTTAAGTTGGTTATGAGGACAACATACTTTTAGTACCAATGTTGTTCATGTCTTAGATACTAAGCTTCTCTATTTTAGCAAAACGAAACAGCATTCTCTTTTGTGATCCATTCTTTGTCACTGAAGCAGGACAGACTCTGTGGGCCAGAACCTCTGAGGTTTGAAACTGTGAGCAGCAAGACTTTTCTTTGGTGATATGGAGAAAGGCAGTGCTCTGGGAAGGAGCTGTGTAATTCAGCCTTGCCTGGGGTAGAAGAGAGGAATTTCAGACCCTTGTGTTGGAGGGAAATGGGTTCCTAACAGAACTGGAGAGGGAAGGAATAGGTAGCTCAAACATGGAAAACACACCTTGGCTGCTTTGTGGTGGCTCCTGAGGAAGGCAGACAGTCAAGGAAGAAGCAAAAATGTTTGAGTCTCACAAGCAATCTGGGTCTGGATTCTAGAGTCAAGCTGGAGTCTTGCCATATTCCACCAACCGTCTCCCTGGAGGAGCATTTGGATTCCCTTCTGCTTCTCCTGCTGGAGTTTATCTTCAGTGTGGGACTCTCAGCATACCACTGGCTTGTCCTCTCTCTCTGAGCCCAGCCTTGGAGGCTGGAGGCTGGGGCCTGGAGGCTGGGTCTGCAGTTATATTTCTCTGTGATAGTTCTTCAGGGCTGGTTCATAATGAAGTAAACCCTTGCTGTTATGTCTGAGTATTTTGGACAGGAAATGTTCTCTCTTTACAGGAAAAAAAAAGGTTTAACAGCAATAAATAGTTGCAATGACCAGTCTGAAGGAGAGCGACAAGACAGTCTGGATCATGACATGAAATCATATACTGACGTGTGTTTAATTAACAGACAAGTCTTCAGGGATGCATGTATTAGTGCCACGTGTGTCTATGTCAAGACCCACAGCTGCCTTTGCCAGGAGAACATGAACACATGGAGCTAGGGCTCACCTCCTCAGGTCCAGCCCCTAAGCTTACATAGACTCTGTCTCAGGTACTTTTCTCTCATTGCTGGGACAAACACTCAACACGGAAAATGAAGGAAGGAAAGGTTTATTTAGCTCACAGTTACTGGAGGTTTCAGTCCGTATTTACCTGGCTCTAAGGCAGAAGGGCACAGGGCAGAGGGCAGCAGTTCATGGCAGTGGGACATCAACAATGAATTGAAACCTTCAGTAACTGTGAGCTAAATAAACCTGTCCTTCCTTCATTTTGGTGTCAGGTATGTGTCCCAGCAATGAAAGAAGAGTAACTGAGACAGAATTTAGTACCAGAGAAGTGGGATTATTGCTATGGCTAACATGCCCACGTGGATTATAAGTTTTTGGGAATGGCTTCTGGGAAGAGATAGGAAAAGTTTGGAGAGGTTATCTACGTGAGAAGAGTTGGAGCAGCTTCAGCTGTTCTGTAGGGCAGATTCTGGTCGAGCTGAGACCAGAAGTCTGACAGAAGGCTTGCCTGTAAAGACCAGGCTAGGGAGGTTTCTGCGGGGGAGAAGGACTGCATTGGTTATTCGACTCTAGATGATTTACATTATGGCTTGGCCCAAAATTTATCTGAATTTTATTCATGTCCAGAGACATTGCCTGAGACTAAGAGTAAGCATGGCAGACTGATTTGGCAGACTAATCTTTCAAAAGATATTTCAAGGCAGCCAAATATTGGGGCAGTGGCATGGTTGTTATTGGGGGTTTGTAGCCAGATTTATGTTGAAAATAAAGAGCAAAGAGCCAAGCGGGATGATTTAAAATGTTGAGAATTTAGTTGGAAAGGAAGCATTAGGAATGCTGTGGACTGCAAAGATAGAGCTGAAAGGATCTCCATTGCTGAAAAGGAGCCAGATAATGGGAAACATGGCCTGAAGGCATCACAGGAGGTGGTAGGTCTCCACCTTTTACAGCCTCAGAACTGCAAAGGTCAGGGACTCTGCCTTGAGGAAAAAGCTGCTGAGCCCCATGTTCCAGAATGGAAAAAGTGGCCACACCAGGTACCAAAATGGAACCAGCATGGACAATTTGTTCCTCGGAATCAGGGTCAGAGTGTTGATCAATCCAGACATTCAACCCCACTCTCAGTACCAAATTCTGTCTCAGTTACTCTGTTGCCACTGTTGCTGTTCCGCCACCATGAAGTGCTGTTCTCTGCCAGGTGCCAGTCTGCTTTGGAGCCAACAGAGTATGGATCGAAACCTCCAGGAACAATGAGCTGAATAAAACTTTCCTTCCTTCCTTCCTTCCTTCCTTCCTTCCTTCCTTCATTTTGGCTGCCAGGTATTTGTCTCAGCAACAAAAGAAGAGGCTCATTTTTTCAATTTCTTTTGACCTTGCTTGTTTCCACAAATGAGCCCCTTGCTGTGTCTTGGTGCAGGTGCCTGGGTGTAGGATAAATAATGAGCCTGTGGGACCGTTCTGTGCCTGTCTGTTGGCTGCTCTGAAGGAAGCAGAGGAATTCTGCAAAGGCTACAAGGCTGAGATATCACTTTATAAATATGTAAGCTCTTCGCTTAGGTAATAAGCTCCTTGACAGCCAAAACTGTCATTTGCACACTGTGTTCAGTTGAACACGAAAGTTCCAGTGACTGTCCCTGAATACCAGAGACTGAGAGTTGGGAATTGGGGGCTGAGAGGCAAAGTTGGGTGGCCCTGGCTTCTCCCCAGGGCCTCTGCCCTTGCCCACCCCACAGTGGGGGGTGGCTTTTTCTCTTGCTATTTGATTAGCAAGGGTAGAGGAAACTCTGCAGTGTGGCACATGGGCTAGGAAAAGGGCTGACTATGACTTTGTAAACAGAGGCAGAGGAAGTAGTTCCTAGCATTTACCTTTGGGCAAGAGCAACTATACCTGTATAAGTTCAACTCTCTTGCACTATGTTTGAAACTTTATTGGAAGCTCAGTAAAAATCTTATCAATAGCTTAGTGTTAAAATATAAGCCTGCAGATCAAATACTGATCAGAAAGCAGATAGGTAGTACATTCACTGAGTACCTCATATATTATAGTATATTGTTTTGTAAGGTTCTGGGGATTAAAATGTGAATCCAGGAGGGGAATGATTAAGACTCTCATTAATTTTGCTATAATGTACTATGGTAAGCTACATAGAAGATGTATTAGCAAAAATGTTATCAGGACACAGAAGAAAAGAATGAATTCTGCTTTAGATGGTGGACAGGGAGTCCTATACATTGAAGCTGGTTCTGGAAAGCAGGGCTGGAAGGGCATTTTAGATCAACGAACTGGTCTGAGTCCCTGTTTATGCCCAAAAGTATAAACAGATGGTAGTCATGATATTTTGATTTTGGGATTCTCAAAATAGGCAACGATTAGTAATTGATGACATAAAGACAGGACATTATAATGTATAAAACAAGTTATAAAACAAAATTGAAAGTCACGTCCCGTTTTCTTGTTCTCCCTCCCATTTGAGAAAGATCCTCCTGATTCCTGTATCTGTATTTTGCTCTTTATTTATATTTTGGGTTTCTCCTCTAAGAGAAACTATGTGATATTTAAACTTTAGTGTCTGATTTCTATACAGATTTCCCACAATAAATGTAATCATATGTACTGCAAGCATGTACTAATAAAATAACATATAACTTCAAAAATCCTATCCCATTTTACAGATTTTCAGTAGTAGGTCATGGGTCAGCCCAAGAGGGAGAGTGCAGGGACAGACTGTCACATGTGCTTGGGTCCTAGGTTTTGCAACTGCTGCGCAGAGCCATTGTAAACTACTGGATGACTTGCTATTCCTATTTATCTTGACATGGTCTTGAATATCCATTTATCTATTTCAAAAAATGCTTGTAAAGGGAGATCTGTTCAGGAGAGAGACTAGGAGAACGAGTTAAAACAACCTGATTAACTTATGAAGTCAGAAGTCCTAACTGGCTGACTATCTCTGATAAAACAAAACAAACACATAGAAAAAAATAAGCACAGAATTGGATAGAGCACTTTAGGTAATTCTGTCTTTTTACACTTGTAGTATATGCCTGCCAGTGTTCTGTTAAATAGTTACTTTATTGAACTGCATTTGAAAAACTCAAAAGAGTGGGATAGTAATGAGCCTTGTACTGAAGGAGTGTAGAATGCTTTGGATGCTTTTCATAGTAAATTGAAGCAGTGCAGTGGTTACAGAACCAATTCCATTTTACAGCAGGTAGAACTCATAGAGGCCATGTATTCTGTTACTTTGAACTCAATGTAGAATGGTATTCTGGGTAAGGCAATCCTGCTGTATGTCCTTTGGCAGAGGTCATGAGAGATTCTGCACCCTCACACATTCATTTATTGATCCACCCACACACCATTCATTCATTCATTCATTCATTCATTCTCTTGCTCATTCATTCTTCTGTTCATCTGTTTATTCATTCAACAAATGTTCCTAAAGTTGTGGCAAGTAATGAGATAAATATTTGAATGAACATACTGATCATACCTTCCAGGAGCTTACAGCATGAAAGCATGTGTTTAAAAAATCTAAACAGAAGTTATTTTTAAAATACAATAGAAGAGAACTATTAAAGTTCAGGAAGTGAAACTGATCGCATAGCCTATGATAGAGAATTTAATGTATTAACTTGGAATTATGATGCTCACCTTTGTTTTGCTTAAGCTTTGAATGTCCCACAAAGAGAAAAAGTTAGGGAAAAACAAGAGTCTGGCTTACTCCATGTTTTTATTCTGGGGAAATACAAAACAGTGTCACAAATGAATTGTTGAGCTGTCCCCATTACTTGATAGCTAATAAGAACGTTTTGTTCAGGTATAAGATATTTATTTACCTTGCAAATATAATTGTGAAGAACATCTGTATTTTTTAGAAAAATCAAGCACTCAGTCAGTTACCTGTAAATATAAGCAATTGCAAAAAGCATGTCTATGGTGCTGAGAACCACCCCAGAAATAATCCCAGAAAACATGGACTTTGAGCCCCCTCTGGAGGAAAGAAAGAGAGCCCTCCCCTGCTAGTTTGGCAGCAAATGGTTTATGGTCTAAAGGTCAGAAGTGGAAGGGAAACATTAATCTCATCAAACTGACTTGGAATTAACCTTGCAAAACACAAATTTACAGCCTTCAACTCATCTATATTTGATTCAACCTCAGAATAAATTCCTCCCTCAAAGACTTGGCAAAACAACTGTTGGACACAGACTAATAATGTTGTGGAAAAATAATTATCATGCGTGCAATAATTATATTCATTTTATTAACATAATAGTCTGAAAAATTCTTATGACACAAAATGTTTTGTGCATTATCATTAAGAAGCCAGGAAACCTTCAAAACAAGTGAAGATATCTGTTCATTCATTTGTTCATTTTTACATGTTTATTGAGTATCTCTGGGTATCCTTCTTGGCTATTAAAGACATAAAAGCACTTACCCTCATGGAACTTGCACTAGAATAGGCATTAGCAGTTAGCGCCAATGCTAGCTAGCCACATGCTTTCCCTTAGGGAAAAAGACAGCATTAGTGACTGCATCAGTGGTGGGGGGGGAGGGGAACAGAGGACCAAAGATGCCAATCAACAGATCAGTTTGGGAAGTTGTCATAAGGTTGGATTATGCTACAGTCTTTAAGAAGCAAGAAACAATCTTACTTTATCTCCCTAGAGAAAAAGATCATCTTCTCCATAAATAACGAAGCACTTGCTAATCTGATAGGCTTGTTTTGGAAAGTATCCAAATCCATCCCAAAGCATGGCCTCATAGAACCTTGTGGCTGGAAAAATCCTTGATTGAAAAATGCCTCCCGCTAGACCAGTGTTCTGAAACCATCTTATGGATGGGAAGTATGTGGGAACACTAATCAATCAGGAAGACATGTAGTCAGATCTCTGTCTTCTGTGATGTCAGTGATTTTGAGTTATGTTTGTCCATCCATCCATCCATCCATCCATCCATCCAACCATCTATCCATCCATCCATGCAATCATACCTGTTTGTGCAGAACTTACTATGGACAAGGCAATGTGTGGAGCACAGTTATAGAAAAGACAGATGCCTCCTGACTTTAGATCTATGAAAAAGAAGCAGGTGTCACAGTCATTTGTAAGAAGTGGTACGTGAATCCCACTTTCACCCTCTTGACCTCATCTTGCCCAGGAGCCGCACTGGCTGGTGAGACACGTGATAGGCAGGTGTGTCAGTCCTCAACAAGTGACTTGTCTCAGTGTATGACAGGAAGTGACACTGTACTGAGTTTAAATTGTGGGCCAGCTGTGTTCATTTGCTCAGGCCAGGATTGTCTGCACATATGTACTGAATTTGCATGCACACTCTTACATGCCCCTCCCAAGACACTACACATAATGTTTTAGTTAAGTGGGCAACCAGTTGTTCTGCTCCTGGGCATTCTGATATGAAGATACACTGTCAGCGTACCATCCACCAAGTAAGTAATTGCCTGTAGCTACAAAGTCTGCAGATGCACAGCAGAAAAAAATCTATCTTTGGCTAGTGGTTTTCAGGGCAAAATGGCTGCACTGACAGAGATCTTCTTGACACCTAGTTTAAAGCACAGAAGCTCCCAATTTAAACATTCAAACTAAGAAGGCCTCTCTTCCAACATTTCTTAGCTATGAAGAAAGACTCTCTCAGCCAATAAGTTACCAAAGCTCAGATTCAAGATGTCCAGGACCCGCAACTAACAGCAGAGTCAATGTCATGGATTCAGTGGCACTGTTGGGTGTTGATGAGCCCTGAAGAAAATGTTGAGAAGAAGGCAGGGTTTCAAGCAAGGGCATCTCAGCCACCCTGTTCATCAGGATTTGTATTTGAAGAAGCTTAGGAATGGTGATGCCTCAAAAAGCTATAGCTAGAAATTCCATCTGATGCATCTTTTCCCTTCTAGATAACTTCCCAGAAGAGTTAAAGACATCGTATTATGTGATACAAGCATACCTGTGTTTATAGCAGCACAATTCAACACAGCTATATCTTGGAAACAGATGAATGGATTTAAAAATATGGTAGTATGCCATTAATACCCAATGGAGCCCTGTTCTGCTATAACGAAGGATAAACTTAGTCATTCATAGGGAAATAGATGTACATTGAGATCATGATATTAAGCAAAATAAATGAAATACACAAGCTTAAATACTGCCTGTTTTCTCTGATATGAAAGACGCAAAATATGAAAAAGAGTAACATGAACAATAGGGAGCAGGAAGTAGGGAGCTTTTGTACAAACGGGGACCAAGAGATGAAGGCATGGGGAAGGGAATGGAAAGGAAAGGGATGGAAATAGGATGGAGATGCGCTCTGCCCAGGCTCCTCCACGTGGCAGAGGTGACCATTGTGTGATGCCAGCATGGACCAACAAAATAGAGAAACTGAAAATAGTTTTGAAAGGAAGCTTAGGAAAAAAAATCTAACTGTGAAGGATATGCCTTTCTTGTTGATGCTTTATTATCACAATGATGGTAGCAAGCATTTATTGGGTGGTGCCGTGTGTTGATAAGCCCTGAAGGGACTGTTGAGCAGAAGGAACCATTCTGCATCCTATATGTGGATATTTAGGGGCCATTCAGAGCCTAGGAGCATCTCATTTTGGCCACCTAACTGGACAATGTTGACAGAACTGGAAGAATCACATTATGATAAAATCTCCACGTAACATGTCATTAGATGTGAGCATCTCTTTGCAATTCTGATAAAAATTATGAAGAAAAAAATCTCCTGAATTCCACTAGATAGCAAAAATGTTTTATGTAAATTTTGTCTAAAGATTTATACCTTACCAGTTGTCCAAACCTATATAAGCGATTTATAAGATGAAGTATTAAATAAATTACATTTTAAATATGTTATATGTTGCACTTGGACATCAACTGGGTTATGATTTTCTTTTCATATCTTAGAGAAGTATACAAGGTGCTCAGGGTCTCACTACTAGATCAGACTCATAGTAATCAGACTCCTAGTGATCTGCCTGTTTATAGCCTCCCAAGAGCTGGGATTCCAGGTGTGCACCACCATGCCCAGTTTCAATTGCCATCTCAGTGCCCCTCAGGGGCAGGACTGGCAAGGCAAGCCTGGGAATTAACCCCTGGCCCCTGTGCCTGCTTGCAGGCACTTTAATCCACCAAGCTATTTGGCCAACCCTTGAGTTATGAATTTTATGGAAGCAAAGTCATATAGAGGAGAAAGCAGGAAAAGAAAGAAGAATGGAAGAAAATATTGAGCTCTTTTTGAATATGGACCATTCTGATAGCCACTTTGCCACCCCCTTTTTTTTTTTTTTAATCTTTTATTTATTTGGTACAGGGTCAGTCTCACAACACAGTTCAGACTCATCCTGATCCTTCTGTCTCAGCCTCCCAAATGCTGGGATTATAGGGTGCACCACCACGCCCAGTCTCAGAGCCAGCATGGCACACCTGAGGCTCCAGGACCAGCACAGTATGCGGTACCAGGGATTGAACTCAGGTCCTTGAGCTTGCCAGGCAGGCACTTACCACTGATCTATTTCCCTAGCCCAACACCTTCTGTACTTTGTCCTCATGCAATGACGTCTTGATACAGATGTCATTATTTTCATACTCACCAAAATGTTCACATGTGATCCCAAAGCTTATGTGCTTTCTATATTTGATGTAGCCTACATAGTTCTTTCCCATAAACTTCTACTTGATTTGTCCAAAGAAGTCTAGTGTTACTTGGAGGAGATTAAGAAATGGATCCTTCTGTAAGGAACGCTGGGGAGTGTCATGGTAACCCACACACCTCCATTTGTCTAAGTTACTGTAGAATTCAGAGCCTAATATAAATAGTACACACTCAGTCAGCATCTACAGAATAATATGAATTAATAAATACATGATAATGAGATAAAAGATATAATCTTCAATTTTACAAACTATAGGAATTTTTTATGGGTGCTTTTTTATTAACCTCTTTAAAAAAAACAAAGCTATGCCACAGTATCGAAATTCAGTACAAACATTTAAATAAAGGATTAAATTTAACAATGCTCATTTTTCTTTTTTTCATATTTCAGTTGCTCAAAAGAATAGCCTCGGCCCATTCTCTTACTTCTTTGGTCTCCATTTATTTCTCAATCCACTGAAGCAAACTCCCACTCTCCTCAGACTCTGTTCAAGGTCGATAATGATTTATTCGTTCTAATCCAAGAGACACTTCACATTCTCTGCCCTTTTCAGCTTCTCAGTATTCAACAGTGTTGGCCACTTGTCCTGTCTTTCCAAATACTATAAATCAGATGTACATTCAGAGTACACGTCTTGAAAATAGCTTCTAACCTTTGAAGTCAAAGGTTGCATAAAGAAAGAAATTTTGCTCATAATCCCAGCTTCTCAAGACAGTGAAGCAGGAGGAGCGAAAGTTCAAGTCCACCCTGGGCAACTTAGCAAGTTATGGAAAGAAGAAAGAAAGAGAGAGAGAGAGAGAGAGAGAGAGAGAGAGAGAGAGAGAGAGAGAAAGAACTGAGGATATAGCTCATTGATAGCACTGGCCTAGCTTATGTGAGTCCCTGGGTTTTATCTCCTGTTCTGAAAAGAAAAGGAAGAGAGAGAATGAATTATATAATTTTTTAACCATTTCTTGATTATTAGTCATTTGTTCAGTCACTCTGTGCATCTACAGTGTTGAACGACCTCTAGTATTTGTTAGTTATCAGTGATTTCTTCCACAGAGCACACGGAGAGCGCCAATATCTGAAGTGTAGCCGTGTCATTCATGAAGAAGAGGTACCTGAAATTTTAATAGAAATCAAGTTGCAGTAAGCTCCCATTTATAGAAGCTCAAAGTACACGCAATCTTTAGGAGGATGTGTGTTACATAAACATGGAAATCCCAATAAGAAGATGAGTGATTGCGTGTTTATATAACCTGAATTCTATTCTGCCAGTCGCACATGAATATGTTCCCCAGCACGGCTGGGTGGCACCCTGAATAGAGAGCAGGCATTCACTACTCCTCATAGAACCTGCTCCTGGTGCTCCACCAAGCGTGGGATGTTTATCCTCTCAATAACATCAGACCCTGGGATTGTATCCTTACCCATGGAATCAGTTTCAAAAAAATTATGCTGTTATTTATGTCTTATTAAAGTGAGGGTCTTACTTTACATCCGAATAGCTACTTAAAATAGTATAATTATACTCCAAATTGGATTAAAAAAGAGAGACCTGTTTAAACTAGTATCTCAATAACTAAGAGTTTCTACAATATAAAAACATTACCTTTCTATACTGTAAATTTCACCAACTTATCACCCTCGCTCCTTGCTGGAGACTGAACCAACCAAGGTCCCGCAAACTGAGTTACATCGTCCTTCCCTTGCATCCTTAAAAAATATTTTTTAGAGACCACGTCTTGCTGAGGTGTTCAATTTGCCAGGCTGGGCTTGAATTTGCAACCTTCCTAACTCCGCTTCCCAGAGTGCTGGGCTTATGGATGTGGGCCACCACGTCCAATGCACGCATGCGCAGGGGCCGGCCCCAGTCATGACAGGTGCAGTGTGAGAGAACGCGCACACTGAGCTGGACCTAGTGTTGGATTCTCCTGCCCTGGACATGTGCGCCCCAGAGCTCCCTCCTGCCACTTTCTCCTGCTGCTTTCTAGCTGGCCTGTCCTGCCCTCTGTGATCAAACACGTGCAGCAAAAATAAAAGCATTGGTCTTTATTAGCAGCCTTGACACCATGTTGCAAAAGGAATTTGCTGTGAGGTCCGGATAAATCATGATTACTATATATTCTTACTGCTTTTACAATTGATTTTGTTCTAAAATAACCTCTCATCTCTGTTGTGTATTCCAAGGAGATTGCATCTGTGTTTTTTTAAAATTTAAAACAAAAGCTGCCTCCGTTCTGCTTCTCCAGAGTTTATGAGTGCTAATCACTTCTATTAGCAAATGAGTGCACCTTATTGTGCAGTATGGTTTTTCCCTGGCTTTCGGCCTTCTGAACGTCTCACCTTAGCTAAGAAAGGAAAGAGGAGAATGCACAAATTTACCTCTCAGCCTCTAGTAGGGCTGCCAAGGTACCAGCAGTCTAAACAACTTTCCCGAGCCTGAGGCAGCCTTGCCGTGGTGAGAGCAGCAGGACGTCTGACCCACTTCTCTATCTGGCACGTACTGTTGCAGCGCAAAATAGTTTTCTTTTGAAATAGCGTAATGCTTTCTTCAGACTTGAGCTGTAATAAATAATTTATTAAATAAAAATATCAGTATTATGGGGGAAAATCACTTCTGTTAGCAAATTAAACTGTTATATTCAAATTTAATTAACCAGGAAGCCCCCAAACCACAGAGCGTGTCACCCAGCATTGACAATTAATTATTTTTGCTCTGAGAGGGCTCCAGGTATTGAGCAAAGAGCTATGGATTAACGCCTTTGATTTCTGTGCAGTGCCGGCTGTGAAGCTCGCCCACCTCAATAGCTGCTTGCCACTTTGGGCAACAAATGATATCTGAAGTGTGTAATTTCATGTTAGTTTTTAATTTCATATAATAAAAAAATGGGAAGAGTGAGACTAGAGCACTTTTACTTTTACAATAATGACAGTATGAGCAAAAGCACCTGCCTTCCAGTTACTTGGGCTTTTCAAGGTCGTTTTCTACCAAATGGGGAAGGAAGAAAAATAGTGAGGGATACGCAGGCTATGGGAATGGTCCTGCTGGCCTTTAAGTGGGTGATCTGCTTAGGGTAGATCAGGAAGCATCTTCCTTTTAACATTACATTAGCATATGTATAAATGATTTAACTGGAAACTACTGAAGTTAGCATCTAAAAGGCAGCATGATGTAATGAAAAGAACATTAGATTCATTAGATTCTTGAAATCAAATTATCTGGAATATGCTTATTCCTTGAAGTAATCCTAAATTTCATTCCTTAGTTCTCATATTGTAGAAGACTTGCATACATATTTTATGGACAATTGCGTCTGTAGAAAAATCAAGCAGTGGCATTCCACAGGGAATAGGCTTTTATTAACCATGATTGTCTTTTTCTATGCCTGTATTTGTAGGCAGCTGAAATAGCTGTGCTGTAGAGACACAGTCTCAGTGGTTCCAAAAAATGGCCAGTTCTCTATTATTTATGTCTAGGAGAGATAGTGGTAATGCTAATGAATTAAAATCATTTCTACATCCATGTTTGGGCTGGCCAAATAGCTCAGTGGATTAAAGCACCTACAAGCAGGCACAGGGACTGGGTTTGATCCCTGGGCCTGCCATGCTGGCCCCACCCCCCAGGGCACGCTGAGAAGTCAATTGAGACTGGAAGTGGTGACAGGTGCCTATAGTTCCAGCTCTTGGGAAGCTGTAAACAGGCAGATCACTATGAGTCTGATATAGTAGTGAGATCCTGAACACCCTGTAGACCCTTCCCTAAATACAAAAAAAAAAAAAAAGAAAGAGAGAGAGAGAGAAGAAAGAAAGAAAGAAAGAAAGAAAGAAAGAAAGAAAGAAAGAAAGAAAGACCAAAGTACATCCACACTTACTGGGGCCTGGGGTTTACAGTTCTTTTAACTTATGTATAGAGCCCAGTTTGCACAGTTGTGATTGAGCAGGGAGTAAGATGCTACCCAGTTTTCCTGGACTGGGAGGACCAGCCCAAGAAATTTAGGCTCTGCAGAGAGGGAGCATCCAGGCAGAAGGATTGATGACCAGAAGGTCAGTAGGCACAGTGAGAAGTACCTGCATGGCCACGGGTGGATAGAAGAGATAATCAGGCACATCAACTGGGGCTGGGGCCCAGGCTTATGAGTGGAAGTCAAGCAGATAGGCAGAAGCCAGGATGCAGGAGATCAGGAAACAAGGGCAGAGTTTGGGAAGACCAAGACACAGAGCTTAGTGCTGGTGAATGAATGAAAAAGCACTGGTAGAATTGTATGACAGGTATGGCTCGATCTTTGGTTATCCAGGTGCATGACCACTGACTGAGGTCAGACAGCAGGCAGAGGAGGTGTGAAGAGGGGGTACTAGGGAGTCTGCTAACCAGTTAGACAATGGCCCCCTGTGCTTTCTCAGGGTGGGGTCCTCCCCTGCCACTGCCCCGGTCATTTGTGTTCAGGATGCCCGAAAGACATATCTCCAGACTTCTGGGTTTCTGATGCCTTTCTCATCAAAATATTGATGAGTGTGAGCTGACAGATGGATTTGACCTTCCAGAACAGCATGGAGCTCTCTGGGACTAAGTGAAGGTAATGCTGTGTGGGCAACAGAGCAGCTACAAGCTCCAGACACACAGCCTATAGTGTCTGTCACATGGCACCAGAAGCAGTTTATAAATTACTAATATGTTCCTCTTAGGCTTTTCTATTCCACACATATTTGTTTTGATTTATTTCTCTTCTGATGCCCTTGAAAGTGGATGCTGTCTTTTAAAAACACAAAAAATTGCTGAGACTTCCAGCAGACTGCTACCTTCCCAAGGTCATTTGGTTCTAGAAACAGAAATTGTCTGATTCCAGTCTTTTCCTGTTGGTCTTGATCTGGAACTTTTCATCTCAACAGTATTTGGACCTCACTTCCTTGGCTGGCAGGTTAGACAGAAAGGGACAGTTGTAAGAAGAGCCTTGACATATCCTTGGGCAGCCCAGAGAGTCTGCCACCAACATGTCAAGTTCTAGACAAACTCAAGTCCATTGGAGAAGTTCCTAAGTTTCTCTTCGGTCCTAAAACTCCACCCCACAAATGGCACCTTGCTGATAGAAAACACCCCATCAGAGTCTCTGCTCTAGGAAATATTAAAGAAAGCCATGAAGGTCTGCAGGGTCTGGCATTCTGCTGCCATGTAGGCAGGGATGAGCAGAGATTGCAGGGCAGCTGAGAACAGAACTGAGCAGCAGCTGTGCAATGGGCTTGTTGCTGACAGGAAAGTCATTCTTCAGATGCTCCAAATCCCATCATGCATTGTGCAGAGGCAAGGTCTCCAGGACCCCTGGCATCACAAGGCCCAGTTTCACACACACCTGCAGAAACAGAGGTGGAGGATGTCTCCATGGGAGCCTTGTGCAGAAGCCCTCTGCAAAACACACATTTTTCACCAACAGTGTGCTTGTTTGGTGTTTCTAAAATCCAGATCTGCAGAGCCAGGAAATAACAGGCTCATGTTTTACACTTCTGCTGAGAATTCCATGCCAACATCTAACTCTTTTATTAACACTTTCTGGTTTACTTCCTGGGCATATGAAAGTGTCTGTTTTCATGCAAGGAGATTGGCTCAGCGAATGCTTTCATAGGTACTTAGCTGTAACCATAAGAGGTTTAAAGGCACTTTATCCAAGATATCAGTTTAAGAATGGACTCTTTTGCTCCCATTATTTTTGCCACTGATCATATTTTCATTTACCCATAATGCTAATCATGAACAAAATACAGACATACCTGGATTAGCAACATGCACCAGCAATGTGGGTTTCAAATATTGCTTTTATACTTTTCCAGCCATGAATAGATGATGTTCAGGGAAAACTTTTGGCTCCTACCTACTGGGTAGTAGTTCTCCCTACTGTGTGTTTCCAGGCTCTCACAGATCTTCTTTATCTCTGATGCTCTGCAGGCAACATGGAGTTAGTGACATTAGGTTGTGTGGATTCCTCTCATCCGTAAGGCTTGGGAGTAGACTCTTGAATGTAGAGTGGCACTGAGAGACTCAAAGAGGGCTATCATGATATTTATAGCATATAAATTCAAAAATTCTGTGTAACATTGCTATTCAATAAAGATCAATTGATTGATTGATTAATTGATTGATTAGGTTTCCGGATCTTTGAGACTCATTGTAAGCATCTTCTGATTCCTTTTATATATGTAGAGGACAAAACATGAGATGGTAGCAGATGCTGTATCCAAGTGTTGTGTTGTGTCCCAGTGTAGCTTATTATTAACTAGGACACACTCCAGGTTGTAGGAATGGAGAAGCCATTTTCATGTAATTTGCCTTTCACGTCCTAATTCTGGCCCTGACCTAACTCACTCGACTGAGACATTTTCTCTCGGTGATATGGAGAGATGTTGCTAAGCAACTGGATCAGTAATTGGTAAATGCTTACATATGATTCGATTTGAGTTACATACAAAATATGCAACTGGTTTTTTTCCTCTTTATTATTAGACAAATGATTATCATTTGGTTTTATTTTGCCCAAATAAAATAAAATAACTGCTTTCATGTATCAAAGTGAATAATAACCTGATGCAGTGGAAGGACCCTAGGTCTAGAGGACAGAAAAAGTGAATCTGAGTCCCAGGTATGAGAATCACTAATCCTGTGACTGAGTAAAATCAGGGAACTGCTTGACCTTAGTGTTTTTCTTTTCTTTCTTTCTTTTTTTAAAATCCGTATTCTGCAGGATAAATAACTTGCTTGCCTCATGGGGTCTGGTAAAGGATAGATGTGAGGATATATAGAGAAAATGGAACATTTCCAGGTATAGACATCCCTAGAATTGCAGGCTACTTAATCTTGGGATCTTGTGCATGTTGGTATGACTCCAAAGGAATTGTTTAAGAAGTAGTAAGTGAGGGCTGGGGAGATAGCTCAGTGGTATAAGCACTTGCTTGGCAAGCGCAAGGTCTCAGTTTTGAGCCCCAGTACTGCATGCCATGTTGGCCCTGAAACTCTGGGCGTTCCCTGCTGACCCTGAAACCAGGTGTGGAGGTACATACCTGTAATCCCAGGACTAGGGAGGCTGAGACAAGAGGATCACTAGGAGTCTGAACCATAGCTAGGCTCTAAAAAAAAAAAAAAAAAAAGTGGTGGAGCCTGCACCACCTGTTAGAGGATACAAGGTATAAGGCAGATCTAGGGTCTGTGTAAGAAAGTAAACACGGTACTGATCCTTTGTGAGCTGACAATGCAGTGGTAGTGGTGAGACAGAGGCTAAGCATCACAACACACAGCCCACCTGTGAGCCTCGGTACCTAAGCCACATCTTCTCAAAACCAGTAGCTCTAATAGTGCAAGGGAGTGAATGATGATGCAGGAAGACTGAAGTAGTCAAGGAAAACAACTCGTGCAGAGTCCTTGAAGCCCGGGTGAATATTTAAGAGAAGAATGAATTCACAGGGGTGTTGCCAGCAGTGTGGTGTGTTCTCTTGTGACATTCAATCCATTTTAACTGATGCCAGGGTCTGGCTATCGTGTGTTCACGCTGCACCGTCTGAGGCTAGTGGTCAGTCGTGCTTTGCCTCCTAGCAGCAAACATTTTATTTGAAGTCATATCATAAATTATCTTTGGCACTAATGAAATGAATCATTTACATAAAAGCCAGAAAAACTGCAAGGTCCATATGTTTTGCAGGCTCTTGAGACATGGAAATGCCCTCTTGGAAGCCAATTAGGAAACAAAAAGGTGAAGGGGGACAGTTTGAGACCTGACTGGGGGAGGTTCTGGAATGACTGACATTCTTAGGGGTCCCAGAATACTTTTAAATAGATGCCGTTTCAAACTGAAGTATCCCTGGGAAAATGCCTGAACTGTTTGTGGGAGATCTGCCTCAAGCCATGGGTTCTCGTCACCTATTCTTACTCTTATAATCTGTTTTATTATCCTGTCCTCTGTGTCATTGACCCCATGGATTTCCTAGGAGCTGTTGTGATCTGTCATGTCGCTGTTCATTATCAGACAGTCTGAATCCTCAGAGCATTGAAGTGTTCCTGTAATGGCACAGAAGCCATGGTGGCACTGGCCACTTTTGCATTAAATTGCAGCTTGGTTCATCTTTCACCCACCCTCGGGAAGGTTCTGCACCACCATCACCCTCCGGGTTCAGGCAGGACCCTTTCAGAGCAGCAGGTGCAGCTCTTGAGAAGTCTTGTGGGTTTTCAAGCACCATCTTTCCTGTCAGTTGTCTGGGTTGGATTTAATAAACCTTGAATGGCCTCTTAATTTTTATAAGCCCTTTACCCTCCTCTCTGAGTGTCCCATACTTAAACATCCCTCAGACAAGATGAACTATTCTCAGGATATAGTGAGCAACACATGTGTGTAGTATTTTAAGAGGGATAAAAATGCCTATGTTGCCCAGTTTTCCACCTGGATCCCTAAGGAAACTTCTATTTTTTATGATGCTAATAATTCTTAACAGATCATTAGGGAAAGATTTCAGTAATTCCTGTGCAGTAAAGATGGTAGGGTTCAATTCAATTTGCATGAAATATACATAGGGTGAAGGGCTTTCCACTTAAATATCTTGCAGTTCTGAAATTCAAGAGTGCTAGTTTGAGAAAGAGAGAGAGAGAGAGAGAGAGAGAGAGAGAGAGAGAGAGAAGAAAGAGGAAGAGGAAGAGGAGGAGAGAGGAGGAGAAGAAAAAAAGAAATGCCCTATCCATTGTTAACCAATCCAGTGCTCCAGATAAATAATGGTACTCATTTTGCTTTAGGCTGGGGTACAGCTGGCAGTGAGAACAAGGAGCCATCTTCTGGGCAGGGCAAGTCAGCTTTCAACCAATTCCTCACCTCCCATGCTGTCATTCTGCCTTGGTAGGAGAGCTGTGTCCTGAACCCGGAGGGCGACACGGGCTCAGCAGGCCTGGTGCCGGCCCCGGCCACGCCGTTGCTCCTCTCCTCACAGCCGACAGTGCTTCGCACCGCGCCGCTTTCCTTATAGGTGTTCAGTAAATATTAATTTCATCCTGCTGGAAAGACGATCTTTTTCCTTGAAATAAGGCACAGAGAATTAAATGGAGCTAATGGATATTTAAAGAGGTATGCTGGGATGAATAGCTTCAGGAAATTTGTGATACTATCATTGGTATGAATGAGACAAGTAAATATTGCTTATAATAGCGTTGTAGGCTGAGTTTTTTTTTTTTTTTTTTTTGCTGTTTGAAATCTTATAACATAATTCACGTTTTCCTCTGTGAAAAAAGAACTCCTCAAAAGCTATAAATTGCACAAAATACACTTCTAGTCAAAACGCCTACCTTTCAGTTCCTTTATGACTGTCTCTCCTTTTGTCTCTGAATAATACGGTGATACATGAGTTATTTCTAAACTTTAACCTGCTGTCTGCATGTCATTGAAGTGCTGTGTGAAAGACCAGAAGCTGCTGACCTCTATATCTAGAATAGAAATCAAACAGCTGGCTATAATGTCAAAATTAAAATGCTGTTATGGAATCTGTGGCTCTTAAATATGATTTTTATTTGTTTCAAAATTCTAGAATTCTCCTAATATACTTATTAGGGGAATTTTTAAAGTTCTACAATAATTCCCTCCATTTCTGCTTTTCTGTGCTCACACTGACAGAGCTTCCCTAAGAGGAATGGAGATTCCAGGCATTGCTGCACTCACATCTTCCCCTGGGTGGAGATGCTGGAAGTCACCTGGCCTTCCCCTTGCGTGCATTTCTCTCCCTGATGCTCCCTGTGTGTGGTTTTTGACCAATTACTTGGACACTTTCAGTGACAGAATCCTCCCTGTTTCATGAAGCTGACCCATCACTAATGGGTTTTGCCAATTGTTAGAAATATGTCTTGTGTAATTTAGAGGATTTATTCCTTTATGTTTCACTGTTGTTCCTGTGATAGGTTTGTTGTGTAAATCTAATCCTTACTTAAAGATAATATGGCTCAGTATGGAGCACATAGACCCAGGTTTCATCTTAGTGCCAATACTTATCATCATATTACAGCAAAGTACCATTTATTAGTGTATTGAACTCTTAATAACACTGTCCTGTTTTGTTTTAAAAATGTCTCTACACTGCATATTAGTTTTGCTATATCTTGCTAGGCACAAACTGAGTCAATAATTACAAAAATGATGATGATGATGGTGGCATTATTATATGTCAACTATGTGGCATGTAGTGTTTAAGCCTTGTAGATACATAGTCAGAATTTAACCTGAGTTCAGTACCTCAAAAAAAATCAGAATATAAGTAATCTGCCTAATATTGCCTGTGTAATATCACCTTATTCACTTTCCTGTTGGTGAGGTACAGTGTACAGCCTGTGCAACCTAAGTGAGATGACATTTATTTTGAGTCATCATTTCAGGCATGGTGTAGGAATAGGTACAGAGCAGGGAGAAGCCAGGGACCAGAGTAGGCCCTTCCAGGTGTGGCCCTCTGTGACCACCTCTAAGCACCCCCACCTCCTGAGAGCGCTGAACTTTTCAACTGATGAACGGATGAATCCGCTATGAGTATAGAACCCCAGGGTCCAGCCACCTTCTATGTACAGGAGCATTTGGACATATTTTTTGTCTAAAGTATAACAATATCTATAAAAACTATTTGTTCAAGTTCAGGTCAGACGCTAACAGGCCTCTGGATTTAACCTCATTATGCCTCCTTCATTAAATGAGTAACATTAACTTCCTCATAATGTTTTGTGAGATTCAAACAACAGCCTATGAAAATATTTGGCATCCTTTCTTGAAAAATACTCCCAAAGTATCTGTTGAGTTCAAAGATATTTATTTATTTACTTAGGAAGGGTCTACAGGGTGTTCAGGGTGTCACTACTAGATCAACTTGTAGTGATCCACCTGTCTTCCAAAGAGCTGGGATTACAGGCGCTCACCACCATGCCCAGTCTTAGTTGCCGACTCAGCATGCCCAGGGGCAGGGCCGGTGCAGCAGCAGGCTTGGGCATCGAACACCCAGACTCTGCGCCTGGTTGCAAGTGCTTTAATCCACTGAAGTATTTGGCAAGCCCTCAAAGATAGTCTTTTAAAAGAATCTTTTCTTTCTTCTTTCTCCAGTTTCCTATTTTTGGGGCAAATACCCACAGTTCCTTTCAACATCAACATTCTTTAGACAGGTACTTTTGAGCTCACTGCCCTTTTGGAAATCCCATTCCAGAAGAAGCAGGTAATGAACAATAAACATGATAACCAAGTACATAATTTTCTATATCAATGATAAGTGTCACAGTAGGGGATGACCAGAGGGAAGGAAACTGGGAATCTCGAAGTGAGTGAGTGATTCACTCTCTGACTGCTTACAAATTAACCCAAAATTTAGTAGTTTGAAGTAGCAGTGGTCATTTATGTTCTGTGAGTTCTGGGAGTGTGATATTCAGATAAGATATATGAGCATGGGTTACCTGTGCTCCATGATGTCTGGGACTGGGGCGGAGGATGGAGGGTGTCCCCTGGAACCATCTAAAAGTGCATTCACTCACTTGTCTGGGAATTGACACAGGCCTGGGGTTCACAGTGCTTTCCCACATACCTGGGCTTCCTCATAGCCTGGGAGCTGAGCTCCAAGAATAAGACACAGTAGAAGTTTCTTACTCTGCTGACACTGCCAGGTGGAAGCAGTGTTGCCTTTTATAACCTAACCCTGGAAGTCATGCAGCTTCATGTCCAGTGCAGTCTGTAGGTGAAGGAGCTTTCGAATCACACACAAGTTCAAAGATAAGAAACATGGGGCCCACCTCTTAGGGATGGAGTATCCGTGTCATGCTATAAGAAGAGCACAGAGAGAGATGAATTGATATAGCCATCTTTGGAAGACGCTGTCAAACGTGATAAATGGGGTGGCTTTGTTAATGAGGTAGATTCGTTGATAAGGCAACATTGAAGCTAAAGGTTCAAAGGTGAGAGGGTGAATCCTGTGCCAAGCTCCCTCTGTGGCAGAGCACTCAGGTTGAGGCAAGAGCCTATGCAAAGGCTCTGTAAGTGAGAACACACTGGGAAGATCTGGAGGCTAACATGGCTAGCCTACTAATTCTGATGGTTTTCTTCTAACTAATCAATGACAGTAGTAGAAAAAGTAGTATAAGAGATATGGCCATGGAGGACAGATTACGTAAGGCCTTGGATGCCATTGTAAGTACTTTGGCTTTTATTCTAGGTGAGATGGGGAGCCAAATGGAGAGCTTTGAGCAGACTGAAGTTTCTTAAAAATTACTCTGGCCACAGTGTGGAGAATAGATTGGTGTGCAGGAGGGGCTAAGAAGGGAGGCAAGTCAGGAGACTATGTCTGTTAATCCAGGAAGAGGCAATAGTGGCTCCGACCAACATGGCAGCAGTAAAGTGGTGAGAGGTGGGTGGTTAAAGCCCACAAAGTTTGCTAGTGAGTCGATGTGAAGTACAAGAAGTCAGATGCCTGGGTCCTTGGAAGGAAGGACTGCCATTTTCTGATATAGGGAAGTGTAAGTGTCTAATAGCTGTGTAGGAACACATCGGGACTTCTGTTTTGGAGATGGCAAGTTTGAGATGTTTATTGGAACTAAGTGGAGTTGTTGAAGAGGTATTTGGATAAATAAAGAGGTCTAAATTGGAAATAACTTGGTGGGTCATAAGTGTAAAGATGGTATTTCATTCGTGATACTGGAAGGAAACACAAAGAGATGGCACTCAGAAGTGTCGAGAACCACAGGCTGAGCCCTGAGGGTCCCCCTAGAAGAGGCAGAGAAGGTGCACCAAAGAGGCTGGACAGCGTTTCAACAGGGCAAGATAGCCAGTTAGCCAATGTGTGGTCACTGGTAACCTAGGCAAGACCCATGTCTGAGGAAGAGGGTACAGGTACCTGACTGAAATGAGAATGCGGAGACCGGAAGGAGAGGAATTGGATAAATGAAACAGCTTACACTTCGTATGAGTGTTGATCAAGATGAGTGAGGAAAAAACAGTAGTGAGCTAGGGAGAAAAATCCAAGAAAGAAGGATGTCTAGTTTTTAAGATGGAAGACATGGCAACATGTTTTCAGGCTATTGGGATTGATCTGGAAGAGGGGGAATGCAACATGGCAGGAGGGTCATCTAAGAGCACTTTCCTCACGTGTGCTTTAATTGTGAGGACATTAGCTAGCCTCCTCAGAGGCTGTCTACAGCATGAGGACATGAGTCTCATAACAGATAGTACAAGACAGGAAAAGCCACCGGGCTACTGTGTTTTCTAAGCTGCCTTTCATCATCTCTGTCTCACTCCCTCCTCAGCCAAGTCTCCCACTTGGTCAGGAAACCCCAGATGATGCCCCAGCCTTTTATCCACGGCAAAAAATCCTAAATAGAAATGAATCAAGCCAGCTATGGTGGCGCACACCTGTAATCCTAGCACTTGGGAGGCTGAGGCAGGAGGATTGATGCAAGTTCAAGACCAATGTAAGCTACAAAAGTGAGCTCATGGCCAGCCTGAACTGCACAGTGAGACCCCCTCCCCCCAAAAAAAAGAAAAGAAAGAAATGAATCAAAACCACCTTTCATTTCCTAGCAGCCCAGGACAAGCTTCTTCCTGCTGGCTTTCTGGGTGACACCAACCTGGCCCAAATGCCATGAAGGATTAAACTGATGCTTACTACCACCACGAAGGGACGAGTTGCTGTTCATTTAGGGAGAGGATCTCAGAGAGCAGTGACACCTGCAAAGGAAGCCCTGGATGAGTCACTGAACAATTCCATTTCACCCCTAATCTCAGAAGGAACCCATCAGGAACAGTGGCAATAAAGTCATGAGAAACAAGTTCCCTCACTTTCCTTTTCTTTCCTCTGATGGGAGATGTCCTTCCATTGCCCTTCACTCCCCAGCTCCTCACACTCAAGAGACTGTAGAGCTCCCTAAGTTTAGTGCACCATGCTGGGATATGCGAGGGCATCTTCCATCCTGCGTGCTCCCATCCTTGCATATTTCACTGTTGGTACCAGCAGGCTGTCAGGCTTAATGCTAAGAAAAATTCAGCTCTGAAATGGTGAAGCTGCTGGCTCTGTGCAAGTGGCAGCTTCGTGCGCAGCTCAGATTTGTCAGAAACATGCCACTTGCTCAAGTGAAATTAAAACCAACGTTTCCAGCTCATTAAGAGAGATGTGGGAGAAATAAACAGTGCTGATTTTTGTCTTTCCAATCTGACTGTCTTATGACCTGTTGTGCAGGGATGACAAGGTATGGACTGGTAGAGTAGAGCCATGGCAGTCTTTTAGTGTCACACAGCTTCTTAAATGCTTAATAGTAACATCTCATAAGGAAATTGAGTTCTTAGGACAAGACTATAGTGTGAAAACACTAAGAATTAATTCAGAAATGAGCACAGGAGACTGTGAAATGCCTCTGGCCTATTTAATTCTTTTTTCTATGAGGATTGTCACGAACGGAGTGTCAAGAAGCACATGTGTGATGGAAGCAGTGACATGAACAGTCAGTGTTATTAATGACACCAGCCACCTCGTCCACCCTCGTCACTGTCTGTCCCCTCTGTGTCCCCTCCGTGCCTTGACCCCCCACTCCCTGAACTTGCCCATGAATTGAATTTTGTATTTAAAGATGGCCTTGCATGGAAGCCTGTTAGCTGCGTGAGCAGGCCCGAGTGCCAGCGTCCTGCACCCTGGCTGGAGTGGGTATGCCCACTCGGTGTTACGTTTCTACGGCCAGTGTGATTTATGTCTTCCCACTGCTCTGGACCTTGTATTTCCCTTCATAGCCACAGATATCGCACGCCCTGCTTAGCCGCCACATGGTTCTTCATCAGGTTGGCTTGGACTTTACAAGGTGTTAGAGTTTTTAAATGAGCTCATAGGGGTTCTCGTGCTTGGGTTTATACCAAAGAAGTTATGGAATGATTAACTTAATAGGTGCTGTTTATCCCCAAAGATGACTGGTTTCATTCATGCTGCAGCCGAGTGCCGGTGGATAACAAACAATTCTTTGTAATTTGTGACTGCAGACCCATGAGATTTTATGGCTTTTTTTTCCTGCTGTATGAGTGGGTAGCTCATTAAGTTTGCTGTGTTGGATGAAAGGATACTCCAGAGGCATTGACGGAGGGAGAAGGAGCCACAGAGGGGGATCTGAAGAGAAAGACAAACAGCAACCTTCTCCTGCATGGTTGTATAGCCGTTTCCCCCATATTGACCCTTTACTGCATTGTCCTCCACAGAGCTGCCCAGAAGTTAAATCTGTCTTCCAAAAAGAAGAAGCATCGGCCTTCTACTTCCTCTGTTGTCGAGACACCGCTCTTTGCTACTAGCTTCAGTGGGATTCTGCAGGCCTCCCCTCCCCCGGCCCCGCCCTGTCTGCTGAGGGCCGTGAACAAGGTGAAGGACACGCCAGGCTTGGGCAAGGTAGGTGCTCCTCGCTGCCTCTGCTGTGTGCTAACTGCATGCATATGGTTTGATCAGGTTTGGGAAAGAGGAAAATGAGGATACCAACTTGTTAAAATAAGGTGGCAAGGAGAAAAGAAGTCACTTTCAATGACTGGGAGGTGCAGTAGCACCCCTGGTCTGTTGTTTCAGTCCTACAATCTCAGTTACTCATGGTCAACCCCAGCCTGAAAATATTAAGTGGAAGGTTCTAGAAGCAAATCATTCATAGGTTATAAATAACCATTGTCATAGTATATTATCATAGTTTTATCATCGTTGTTTATCTCACACTGTGGCTAAGTCCTAAGTTAAACTTTGTCCTATATATATGGAAGATGCTCAGTTTTCACTATTGACAGTTTCTAGCATTTACAGAATGTCTTGGAATATGGGGTAAAGGGGGCCAGCTAGTATAAAGTGTTCTTCGGTTACATAAACTAAGTAGTAAATGAAGACATTGAGATTGTTGGAGATCTGGTTTGATTTAGACAGGGAGACAAACAGCTTTACCTTATTGGACAGAACTGTAGCCACTTTTTAAAAAAAGGATACAAAGAGACAGAGGCAGTATGAGGGGCTCAGAGGGGACCCTGCGCAGGAGAAGGACATGAAGACTGACCATAAGTTCCCTGTGGTGCTTTCATTTCTTTATCCTCTCAGAGATATTGTGCCTTCTACATTTATACCAGACCCCTTTCAGCAGTGCCGGGGAACATTTCCAGTCCTCCTTCCTTGTCAAGAAATTCAATTTTGAACTGTTATAAAGACTTAGAAAGACACGTAGGAAGACCGTTGTGAGATATTGCTTAGCTACCTTGGGGATAACTTTATTTTTAAATGTCATCGCTAAACTCTTTCTCTTTTCTGAGATAACTGTACCTTAAGGCTTACTCCTTAGCAGATAAATTAGTTGAGACTTAGGCAAACATTCAGCTGGAGAAAGAGATGAGAGTTTTATTTTGTGTTTTCTCCTAAAGTCGGATGGTGCATACAGCTGGACCTCTTGGCTTTGGCCTTGGGCTTTGGTTGGAAAGCTCTGGCCTTGCCAAAGGAAGCAGCAGTTAAACTGTGATTTTATTGACTCAGGTTACTGACTCTCTGTCCCCTGACACCCAGGCATATTCATGCCTAGGTTCACATCTTCGCAAGGCCTCAGTCCCTCTCACGGTGGCTCCAGAACCCTTGGTCCCTCCTTTCTTAGTTTTCTTTTCCCTGTCTTCTTCTATTCTCCCTGTGCCCAATCTCACCACACCATTGGGAAGGCCTCCATGCTATCATAATTTTCCCCCAAGTGCTTCCATGTTAAGATTAGGTTGGATAGAGTAATTGTTACCCTAATGGGTACCTCCTCTTCTGGAATTTTCCATGGTGGGTTAGAGCTGTAGGCTGTTGGCTTCCACGGGCCCAGGGTAATGTCTACAAGGGCGGCTTCATCATCCCTGGATGTGGGAGCTCAGGGAGAGAGCAGTACAGACCAGGAGACCTCTCCAGGAAAGGACGCCCTGGGTAGTGGCCACTGAGGAAGGGTGGACGCCCCAGCTGGCACACGGGGGGCAGAAGGGATGGCGGATGTGTCACTGTCTCAGAAGTATGGGTCTAGGTAATGCAGGAGTTATTTTTTCTTTAATTGTGGTAGAATGTGCACATCACACAATTGAGCAAGGTGCTGAGTCCTGGTACCAAAAACACCAAATTGTTTGGCAGAAAAGCACTGGTTGCATCTGGACTTCATGATGTACTATATGTGGTGACCAGGTCTAAATCTGCAAATATTATTACATTTGTCAGTTTAAAATTGAAGATACTGTCTCTCTTACTCTGGTACATCACCAATGAGGGCCTTATCTTGGGGGGGAATCACAGAAGATGACAGAAGGTGTGGCTTCCACCTGGCCAGTTCCATATGGCAGCCAAAGCCATCGTCCTGTCCTGCTGAGTCTTGGGGGACAATGGTGGGGCATAAGTGACAGCCAGAAGGGACCTGTTCTTGGGAAGATAGTGGTAATCACATACTTGCTATATTAAAATTTGTGCTGTAATTAAAAGAAGAGGTCGCCAGGCACACACTTGGCGCTGCTGCTTTCCTGGAGAATGCGTGGTTTTCACACTGCCGGCCAGTTTTCCTTCTGCCCTCCCATCAAGGTCTCTTTGTGATCACAGCGAGGCCAACTTCCCCAACTCCTGTCTGCCCTTCTCCACTAATTTATCACTGTAATGAGGGACTGTAGCTCTCTTTACCCATATGGAAAATTCCTATCAACTTATCTCTGTTGCATAATTTATATTTTAATATCTAAAAGAAATACAGAGCATTTAATATAGAATGTCTGTAATTGGTACTATTTTTAAACTGGTATGCTTGAAGCAGCTGGGATCGACTGAACTGTCCAAAGCAACTTGACCCTTTAACCCTGAGCCAGGGCCTCCCAAGTGGGGGAGGGGAACAGCAGAGGTGCCTGACCTCAGAAGTGCCCCTGGGGTAAGAGTCTAGTTTCTAAGATAGCCTGCCACCCATCAGGCTCCGTTACAAGTTCACTCCCTTCAGATACCTGGGAGTTTTTGTGGGCATGAAAGAGATTGCGTGAGTTTATTTAGAGCACAAAAAACTGGGGACCAGTGAGGATAAAAGGCTTTCCAGTAGCTCCAGAGTCAGAATAAGAAGTCAAGACCCAAAGCCATTGTGTTTTCTACTGTACAACTGGGCTATCACTAGAGATACAGGACCCTTTAAAATCTTGGGCGAAACAGCCAGGTGTGGTGGCATGTGCCTGTAATCTCAGGTACTCAGGAGGCTGAGGCAGGAGAACTGCAAGTTTGAGGCCAGCCTAGGCAATGTAGTGAGACTGTCTTAAAGAATAAAAAATAAGAAGGAAAGTGGAGGGAGAGAGGAATAGGGTATCAGGGAGTTAAAGGAAGAGCAAAAAGGGTGGCCTTGGGTAGGGACAAGAAGATCAGAGAAACAGCGGCAGCAAATAACATTGGGAGCCGGTTTGTTTCACCTAATGGGAAGGACACACTTGACTGCTGAGTCAGATCTGGTCAGCAGGATGGAGACTGGAGGCTGCTCACACCACCCCTCGCTCCCACTGCCCCCTCTTGTGACCGTGACCCCCATTCCTTCCACCTTGAGAGTCAGTCCTGGCCCTGAAAGTATTTATTGAAACATATGTTTTATGAAAGCCATGGAAGAGTCTGAGAAAACTTAAGTTTACTTAAGGCAAGAGCACAGGACCCATCTCAGGATCCTCAGCTTCCAAACCAGTTCTGATACTCAGCAAATATTTACTGAGCACTAAACCAGGAGGCACATGCCGGTAATCCCAGCATTCTGGGAGGCTGAGGCAGGAGGACTGCAAAGCTCAAGTATGGCTGTTGCAGTTGAAGAGTTTAACATGAACCAGCCTCAAACTAAAAACCCGCTGGGCATGTAGCTCAGTACAAGCACCCTGGATTCAGACCCCAGATACCTTAAATAAATACACAAATAATAATCAAAAAGTAAATATTGAGCATGCCAGGCACCATGCTGGGCAGTAGGTTTGCTATGATGGGGAACGAAGAATGCCCACCCTGTGGCACTTACCAGCTAGTGCCTCTGCCTCCGCCTCTGTGCACAGAACCAGTGATAGTCTCACCATCTAGGGCCTTCTTACAATCAAACGTAAGAATTGCATCAGTGTCCTCCAACATGGAAGGCAATAGGGCTTAAGGACAGATCAGAATTACAGACTTCAAATGATTCTGACTTTCCAGTTTGCAAAGAAACCGTTCTGAACGCCCCTGTAAAGACGTTCTTAATGTGTAGATAAGATGGTCAGCGGACCAAAGCAGCTTAGTCCTCCAGTCTGCTTTGCTGATTCGGCTTATATGTAAATGATACTTCCGATCTGTTTGGAAATGACCCCTTTTTTGAAGTCAGTAAGTACTCTTCATGCAATTTGTTTGCTCAATTAATTAACAACCACATTTAAGGTACACATGTTAGTATGTCGTGGCTTATTGTCAGAGCTCTTGGTCTTGGATTTCGAATTGCTAGAACAAAGCCTGTTAGCTATGTAACGTCCTATGTATGTGATTCTGTGGCCACAGCAAGCATGCATGAATGCTTTTAAAAGTAAGAATGGCAGCGATCATGGTCCCATGGGATTAGTGATAGTACGCCTGTAGTTTGGTTGCGTCTTCTCAGAGTGTCAGGGGGGAAATACATGAGGCACAATGGGAAGAAGAGGAGCCTTCTCTTTCTTCTTAACCTGCAGAAATGCCTTAGAAGAATGACAATCAGTGATCCATTGGGTGGCCAGCCCTGTCCCCTAAATGTGTTGTAGGAATATTGGAAAATTCCTACAGATGGATTCAAGCAGCAAAGGAACATACTCTATAGAATCTATAGAGCATAAATGATTTGATGGAGCAGGTATGAAGAGCTGGTGGAAAATTAAACTGGAGCTAGGTCAAGGAGGGCTAGTCATGCTTGAGACCCTCAGCAGGTAACCGTAAAGACGTACTGTGTCCTGGGTTCGTTAGTAAGTGCCCACGGGGTGCAGGGTGCAGGACCCTGGTGGCTGCTCTGGGCCACGTTGCTGCAAAGGACAGAAAAGTTATATGCTGATCTCCACAAACTGAGGGTACCTGTGAAAACACTGGGCTGCCCTGCAACCTCTCCACACCTGTGCTGTTTCCGCCCCTTACGGAGACAGCTGAGCCTCATCTGGATGAAAGACAGCCTTGTGGGCTAAAGGGTGGATGGCAGTCGGCAGCCCAGCCCATTCACTCGTGTGCTTCACAAGTGCCGCACGGACACCGAGCGCATTCTGACTTCGTGGACGGCACAGCCCGAACCCAGGAAGTTGGATGGAGCTGTCCGCGTTGGGATTTATAAATAGACTCGCCTGTGCAGCCAGATTATCTTTCTTATGAAATAAAGGCTGAGCCACTATTCTGTGCTCCTTGATCCTCAGTTATTATTCAGCACTGTTTTTCAAACTCAGTGCCAGTTTATTTTGAACTCTAGTAAAACTTACATTCCTCTCTCTGTCTGTCTCTCTTCTGTCTGTCTGTCTCTGTCTCTGTCTCTGTCTC